>CATIWM010233236.1:0-11590 GCA_949671775.1 Mallotus repandus
GCCATAAACTTTGAAATTAATCTAAATAGTTGAATGTAATAAAATAAAATTAGTTTTTAAAATCAACATATAAAGGGAATATAATTTTAAAATATATATTAAGTTAATAGAGGAGTACTTCTTTAAAATTGTCTAATTACACAAAAGAAAATTGAGATATTATCTACAATTAAAACTCAAAAATTGTATCTTCAAGAACAAGAAAAATCAAGTGGGGGGTCCCAAAGGAATAATACTGCTTAGAATGTTAGAAACTCTTAATATCATGTTTTACATTTTCTTTTTGAATAAAATCAATAGAAATCATGAAGCATTGGAGCTACTTCTTTTATCTTATGGTGGTTGATTTGAGTGTTTTATAAGTTAACATGTAACCGGGTGAAGCAAGCTCAATTACTTGAAATTAATTTAAAAAATTTAAAATTAATTTAATAATAATTGAACCGAGGCTAAATTCAAGCTATTTGAGTTTGAACTTTATCATACTTAACTCGAGAAAAAAATTTAATTATTATTTAATTCTTGATTTGATATAATAAATATTTTTTATTGAATTGAATTCAAATATTTTCATATTTTTATAAATTTATATAATTAATTGAATTGAAATGAATTAAGTTCAAAAAAATCTGGGTATACAGTGATTATATAGGTTTGATGTAAGGATTAAGGTTGATCATGAAAAAAAATTTAAAATCGTACATAATTTTTTTTTTTTTTGGTAGAAATAACAGGGAAAAATCCGAAACAAAAGAAACAGACTAGCTATTGGAAGAAGACTCTTCCTGAAGCAGACCAAGAAGACCATCCGGAGGCGAATGGAGCACTATAAGATCTGAGATCCTAATAGTAGCCTCCCTAGCTAACCAATCAGCACACCCATTGCTATCGCGACTTCTGAAAACGCAGTGAGCTTCTCCAAACTGCCTCAAACAATGTTGGATAGACAACACCAAGTTGCAACAATTGCTAAACAAATTAAGCACCCCATTTACAGCATCCACAACCATAACGGAGTCAGGCTCGACCTCCAACCGATTAAACCCATTTGCATGTCCAAACGAAGGTCTATCAGAATACTCCAGAGAAGTGCACATTCTCAACCCCTACATAAAACCTGACCGCCAACTTCCTGAGTGATCTCTTAAGAGACCTTCGACTCCTGCTTATAAGGAAATGGGATTACAGCTCCCGTCCACATTCAGTTTAAACCAACCAACCTGCGGAGCAACCCAAGCAACTGCGCGAGACTCCGGCCTGATGAGATAAGAAGGAAGCTTGGAATAACTATTCCCAGCTTCGTAAATGTCATGACATTTTTGATGAATAAGACGGACAGCTGACTCCAAAGGCACCACATTATTGGTAGAAACAAGTTGATTACGCCATTGCCAGAGAAACCACATAATGACCTCAAAAGCAAGATTCCATTCCACACCATTCTGTAATTTATCCTTGCTATTAAGAGTTCTCATCATCCACACACCAATGGATGAGTTAGACGGAGAAATATTATCTTGAAACTAACTAAATTGAGCCCAAATTCTGCGAGCAAAATAGCAACCCCACATCACATGCACCACAGATTCCTTGTCTTGACAACATCTAGGACAATTAGGGGAAGGAATAATATTCCTCTTGAAACATATAAGATTCGTTGGCAATCTACCTCTCGCAACCAGCCAAAGGAAAGCTCGAATGCGCTGCGGGCCCTTCGATTTCCAAATTTTAGACCATACAAGGCTAGAATGAGTAGAGCTTGAATCATAAATAATGTCATAGGCAGACTGAGAAATAAAATTCCCAGACTTAGAAAAACTCCAACAAAGTCGATCAGGCTCATTAGATAAGTAGGGAGGAACTGTAGAAGCTAATCTAAGACACGCATAAGAGGGTAGAAGATACTGGAAAGCATTCCAGTCCCAATTTCCCTCTAATGTAATATAAGAGTGAACACATCGCTGCCTCTCCAAGGGCAGGATATCCTGGTCAATAATCGAATCTAAAGGAGGCAAGCCTTCAAGCCAACTATCACTCCAAAAATTTATGATTTTACCATCCCTAATCTACCAAGAAACCCCTTTTAACACCATATCCTAAACTGAACAAATGCCTCTCCAAATATTAGAACACCCGTTAAAGGTTTGTTAGTAGTTAGGAAACATAACACCTCTAACATACTTATTTTTAAGAATTCTCACCCAAAGCTCATCCGGATTAGTAAGGAATCTCCAACCTAATTTCATAAGAAAAATCATAATAAATTCCAAATCGAATAGCATTGAAATCGAGTCAAACTGAATAGTTTTAATTATGAATTGAAATAAATCAAATTAAATGAATATTTTATGCGAGTTGGAAATAGCTCTCGAATTCAGAAAAAAAAAAAAGTATTTCTAGTTGCATATCTCGAATTGAATGGGTTGGTCTTCGCCATTGGCGCCGACTTCATCGATCTCCCTTTCCTTTACGTGAACAGCTACAATGATGATTCGAGAGGGATGCCCATTGATCAGTTCAGCTCAAGCTATTTGGAAAGCAACACAATGCTTCTTTCTAAATTTTGAAGGAAGGTAAAACATCACATGTTTCGTTTCTCTGTTGTCCTGTAAATCTTGATTGTTGTTGACATCGCTTCTCAAGCTCTCATTAAAGAACTTGAATAGTTGCTTTTTCATATCAGTTGGAGAGGATTCAGTTGCTTTAGAGCTCTTCTCTTTTTTCAATCTTCCATACCCTTCAGGTGTTTGATGAAATTCTAGTCTTTGGCTTGCTAATTTTCCATGGACATCGTCAGTCATCAAGCTATGTTTTCCGTTCCTGTTAAATCAACTTCAGTGGAAAACCATGCCTCTGTAACAAAGCAAAAAACCTTTGCTGCTGTGGTCACTAACCCACCTCTCATTTTTAGATGAGTAGGGAAGGTCCGATTGAGAATCCTGCTGATCCAAGCGAGTCTAAGTCTGTGCATGGAATTGAGCACACAAATGCACTACCACAACCAACTTAGGAACTACCATCACTAATGCATATAATTCACTTGAATACATGCATCTCAAATCATTTCATTTGACTATGTGAATTATATATTCTTTCATTTGTATTTGCTGAAGTTCATTTCAATGGTATATTTGAGTTTGTGTAATATAGGATGTATTTGGGGTATTATAAAATTGAACGTTTTGTCAATAAATAAAATCTAGTTGACTTATTTATATAGATGGATTTGAACTTTTGGGTTGATAGTTGATTAAAATATGATAATAAGAATAAAATAATAATAATAATAATAATAAAATATATGATAGTGGATACTTATGGGATTCTCTTTGTCTTGTAGAAAATTAGAAAGCTCTACTCCTCAACCATAAGTCATAGCTCTCTTGCCATAAAAAAAAACACTAATTCCTTTCTTTTTCTCTCAAACTTCTAAACTTAAATCTTAATGATTTCAGCTCTTAATTTGGTAAGTTAATTATTTTCCTTCTAAATTATATTTGAAATTATGTGGTGATGGTGTGAAAATGATTTTATAGCTTTTGAATATTAAATCATCAACTATTGTCCATAAAATTTCTATTTCCTTCAAAGTGAAATACCCTCAAAATATCATATAGACTTCCAAAATGATATTTTAGAATATCACTTTTAACTCGATCTCATTTTTTTATCCCGTTTCAACTCCTATATTATAAAAGAAAATTCTACTATACCATTGAATATATATAATTCCATCCACTAATAAATGTGGATTTTCAAGTAAACTCAGTGTTGTCTTCAATGTCTTTCAACTATATTCATAACTAACCTTAAATTCTCAATCATATTATCTCCAAGAATAATCAACCTTTAAATATTACTTCTATTCTCACAAGTTAATTTTTTATAAATTATTTCTACCAACACCTTATCTTTCCTCACAATTCATTCATGTATCTCAGAATGTAATAAATCAAATGTTACACTATTAAATAAAAATTCTACTCATTTCTCTTTTACTTTCCTCAAATTTTACCTTTCTATAAAATTCATAAATTTTCTTATATACTTCTTTCATAATAATTTTTTTTCTTAACAATAATTCCTCCGTTAGGATGACTACTACCCTTTAAACTACATTATCGTTCCATAAGATCAATCAATTAAATCTTCCATTCGGCCTTCTACGACTATACCTTTAGTTTCCTTGAACTAAACAACTCTGACTATAGATTTGAATCTTAAACTTTATTTGCTATTCAACATGCTTGTCTGTGCAATTATCATTCTACCATGTATATCTCGTAAAATCAATAAATTTTGTACTTACTCCTACATAACAGTCACTTTTACCATTTGGTACCAACAAGTAATGTTAACTTCTCTTTATTCTTCATTTTTTTTTTTTTTGCTTTTGATTACACCATGTGATAAGTTGAAGCGTCCTAGTGTGCTTCATTTCCTATACAACCTTTCATACTTCCATTTTTCTCTTAATGAAAAACACACTCTCTTAATATATATATATATATATATATATATATAATTCTCACAAATGACATTTGGATAAACTACTTCTAGTGTAACAACATTCTTTATCATAGCTTAACTCTTATATCCTCAAATAAAATAAATTAATATGCTGCTTTATTAAATTTAAATAAGAATTCAACTCACTGCCAATAGGAAGTGCTTATATTTCCATTATCATCCACAAAATTTATCAACTATAACCATATTTTGATTTCAAATCCTCAAATTCTCAAATATTATTCTATTTCTAAATATTTTTCTTATTTCATAAATTATATTTCTATAAATCATTCCTACTAGCACTTCAACCTTCACTGGAAATCATCCATATATGCAAGATGAAATAAGTCAAACTAAACTCTATTAAACACAAATTTCATCTTTAACATGCACACCACTTCATAGATTCATTATCAATCCCAGATTTTAAACCATAATCATATTAAAATCTTATATCCTTATTACCAAATTCTCTAAGATAACTAATATTTGTAGTGTTCTTTCATCCTCATTCTACAAATACCTCAAAATCAATCAAACCTAAACTCTGATATAGGGGTGCCATTCGATATGGTGCAATTGATAAAGATGTTATCCCTGGTATAGTTTCTATCTCAAAGTCAGTCTCTCAATGTGGAGGTGAACCCGGTGACCTTCTAGAAATACATTTGCAAATTCCTTTACTACTGGAACATTGATTACTCCTAGACTAACTTTAGATGCATCCACTACATTAGCCAAATAAGCTTCACACCCCCTTTTTTATCAAATGGAAAGTGGCAGTAGCCGATGTCAAAAAGCAATTCACCTCAAAATCTCATAAACTGCACGTTTTCAATCAAACTATAACTTATATATCATATGTTCACAGCCATCTCAATCATACAATTTCACCTAAGAATTCAATCGAAACTTATACTCACCTTTTAGTTGTTAATCACTCTATGGACAACTTATATCACGTTCTCGAGGTTTACTAATGCTTTAAGATTCTAAAATGTGACATATTTTTTATCAAGAATATACCTACAATGAGTTTTTTATGCTTAGTATGTAATTAGGATATGTTTTATATATGTAAGCCTATCATTTATGCATATTTCTTTCTTGTTGGACAACTTGGCCTTGCTAAACCTAAGAGTGAATAAATCTCACCAAAAAATTCCAAATTACTTAATTCTTTTTTTCTAAAAATACTAGACACACAAGGATATAACATATAAAAAACTAGCACAATATAGGCTCTGTACAATTAATGGTGAAATTTTGAATCCAGACATGTGTTCTGCACAAAAACAGCTCGAGCAAGTCAAATTCAGTTTAGAATTTCTCAAGTTATACAAGTCCAATTGCAAAACCCTATTTCAAAAACTTTATTAACACATAAAGGAACAACTTTCATGTTTTATACTTCATTTAATTTAGCCTCTAAGGCCCTCATATTATTTGAGAAAAATCAAACTACCTGCAGATGTAGCAAGCAGAATCAACCCCATTCTAAGAATGATTTCTCATTACACACACATTATTTCACCTAACCGCTTCACATGGTTTTAGATAACATATAAATAAACAAAACTCATATTTAACCATTTGCCTAATTCAACCCCTAAGGGTCTCATATTTATTAGGTAAAAGAAAGCTCCCTGCAGCAGATACAATCTAAACCAGTACCAATCAAAGAACAATTTCTCATCACACACACCAAATCTCATAATAAAAACTTTATAAGCATGTAGATAAGACATAAATTTACAAGTTTCATATTTTGTATTTCTCCTAATCTTTCTTCTTTGGCTATGAATTAGGGGTGCAAAAACTATGCTCTAAAATAGAATTCAAAAGCTATAAAATCATTTTCACACCATCACGACATACTTTCAAATATAATTTAGAAGGAAAATAATTAACTTACCAAATTAGGAGCTGAAATCATTAAGATTCAAGTTTAGGAGTTTGAGAGAAAAAGAAAGGAATTAGTGCTTTTTTTTTATGGCGAGAGAACTATGACTTATGGTTGAGGAGTAGAGCTTTCTAATTTTCTACGAGACAAAAACAATCCTATAAATATCCACTATCATATATTTTTTTATTATTATTATATTTTAATCAACTATCAACCCAAAAGTTCAAATCAATCTGCGTAAACAAGTGAACTAGATTTAATTCCTTATATATTTATTTATTGACAAAACATTCAATTTTATAATACCTATATCCTATATTACACATACTCAAATATACCATTGAAATGCACTTCGATAAATACAAAATAAATGAAAGGATGTAGAATTCACATAGTTAAATGGAATGATTTGAGATGCATGTGTTCAAGTGAATTATATACATTACTGGTGGTAATTCCTAACCTGGTTGTGGTAGTGCATTTATATGCTCAATTCCGTGCACAGACTCAGACTCACTTGGGTCAGCAAGATTCTCAATCAGACCTTCCCTACTTATCCTATTCAAAATAAAAATACTTAGCCTTAATTCTTAACATTTATATGTATTCTTAACATGTATATGCATTCACATTACTTACCCAAGGGATTCTAAAACATGCTCTGACCTCTAAATGTGACACTTGTTAAGGATACCAAGCATATATTGTATGCATGTGACTAATATAAATATATCCATTAAATAACTAATTTTAACTCACAACATCAAGTTCACATCTTCTTATATTATACACATACAATACGGTAGCCTTAATACAAGATTGTAAAATTGACTAGGCATGTCATGTTCAAGAAAAACTGAGATGAACTCCTGCACCCACCTGACACACTGCTAGTGCAACTGATGCAAATGTTTCTTCAAGACAGACTACAGTTCTTCTAATCTTGAAAAATATTGCAGAGGAGTAAGCCTACAACTCAGCAAACGAATAACATAACATTCTATGAAAAATAACACATTCAAGCATGTATTATGATTAATTATCAATCACCAATCCATTTGATAATTAACTATAAAATTTTAGCATGCACATATTTGTGATAGCATAGTATTTTCTTTTGGATAGCAATGTACTTATAGTATGTACCAGATCGTAATAGCATAGTATTTTCTTTTGGACAACAATGTAGTAGTGAATTACATGTAATTTTAATTTTTTTTATCGTGGATCCCCATATGCACACAGTACTACTATAATCTTTTGCCAGCTGTATTTCTTTTATTTCTTTTTTTAAGCCATTTTACGACATATAAAGGGGATTCCATATCACACATAGCCCTGCCTCATTCACAAGTAGTATTGTGTCCTCATATTCATTTAATCATATTTCTTATATTTACATACACATCAAGAGTTCACCACAATGTCACTGAAATTTATTCAAATCTTTATCAACTAAATACATCACATATCACTCCATAAAAATAATTAATATCTCCCCCATAATATATAAGAAAATAATAATATACCAAAAATATACTGAAATATATTATATTTCAACAGGGTAGAATTGATAGTGCAAATTCAAAAAAATACACCAAAAATTACACATTATGATTATGAAAACCATATTCTCAATTTCAATACTATTATAAGTCTAGATTAATTTATGACTAATTTCACATCAATTGGATATGTATAGAAAGAGAAACATCAAAAACATTCCACCATGGTCAAGCTGTCAACAAAATTAAGCAACAAAAAGTATTTTCCAAATTGGCCATCAAGACATCAAAATTAAGTTTCCTCTATTTCTGAAAATTTTGTAAATCATATCTCAAAGTTTTTATAGCATCAAAAAACTCTCCATTTGGAGTTACAAAACTCAAGATCCAACTCAAACAAGTCTGCTATTCTCTACTGAACAAGGGACCCAAATTTCAGCAAAACTCATTCACATGTACAATTTCATCTCAACAACAATCAACCATCAACACAATAATCAAATATCAGAATAATCAAAATTCAGCATCTATCAATTAGAACATACATATTTCTCCTATCCAATCAACTTAACAAATACATTTATAATTATTTATTTTAAGTGTTATATTCATATAGAACATTAAGTTATTCACTTACCTTTATTGCTTCCTTCCCTTTCCTTGTATTTACTTGTGTATCAGCCTCTTTTCCATTTAGTTAAGCTGAAATAGATCATAATTCACTTTCTTTAAACACCTAAAAAATAATAGAACCTCATCTAGCATGATAATATCATTAAATTACCTAAGCATGTAAAGCTACCAACTATGACAGATTTAATAAGGTGAATTTAAAAATTTTCCAAAAATTCTATACAATTAATATTAAAATGAAATTTTTTAAATCACTTACCCTATGTGTCTAAAGTAATTTAAAATTAATTTTGTTTCAATTTGAGTTGTATAGAGAAAGAACCCTAAGAAATAATCTACTATACTCAGACTATAAATAGAATTTGAGCAATAAAATGTTTGGTACCAAATAACTATCGAAACAATAGAATTAGGTTTCCCTTATTTATATAAGTTTTGTAATAGACATCTCAAGGTTTCTTTTGGCATAAACGACACCTAATTCAGAGTTATGAAACTCAAGTTATAGATTAAACAACATTACTGTTCATACCTGATTCGAACTTTAGACTCCTCTCTTCTATTTTTTCCTTTCTTCTTCCATTCTTCTCATTTCTATCCGGATGCTCTTTTTTTAATTATTAATAGATGGCTGCCACCTACCCCAAATTCTAGCACCTTCCATTATTATCACTTATTTATTTATTTATTTATTTCTATTTTATTTTTATTTTTGAAACAATCAAGTGTATACATTTTTTTCTTGCCACATAATCAAATTCTAGAAAAATCTTTGTGTATATAATAATAATAATAATAATAATAACAACTAAACCAATTTAGGCCCTTTATTTTTACCATTAACCAATTTATACCCTTAACTTTCTAATTCTTATTATGGACTTAATTGTAAACATTTATAATCTTCTCCTATTTAACATTGGAGTTAATACAACACATATCTCATGTCCTAATCCCGTTTATTCTCATAATTTCACTCATTTTGAGTGTCATCAAAATCCAAAAATTCTGAATACAAGTCATGAGTAGACCCGGTACACTAGTCTAACTATATATACGATTTTATACTTAAATTCAATCAATATGCATAATGAATGTAAATGTAGATCAACAATTGTATGAGCAGCGTTTGAAGTTATGCCAGAATGCCCTGATTGCTCGTGTAGTCTTGACTAAAGGTGATTCTTCATGGAAGCTTGTTGATTTAAAAGAAAAACTTACTACCATTTGGGGCCTCTCTAAATCGTGAAAATTGACTTCCTTTGGCCGTGGCTTGTATCATGTTATATTGAATTCAGTAGCAGAAAAGAATTCAGTTTAGGGAAGAGGAACTATAGCTTTAAAACCTAGGCTCCTTTAGCTTCAACACTAGCAGCCTGATTTTGATCCAATTGATAAAAAATCAACCAATACACAAACTTGGGTTAGATTGTATAGTCTACCTTGGGAATATTGGCATCCAAAAATGTTGGCATCAATTGCAAAAGGAATAGGCACTCCTTTAAAATTAGATCATGCCATTATCAGTGGTGAATTTGGGCATTATGCTCGAATCCTAGTAGATATTGATTTCAGCAACCCATTGCTCGAAAATTTATTTGTTGAAAGAGTGGGAAAGAGTTTTTTTATGGATGTGGTGTACGAGAATCTTCCATCGTCTTGTAATATTTGCTCTAACTTAGGTTATGCGGTTAATGATTGCAGATGGAGGCTTTCTTCAACTAATGCAGCTTCCAAATCCGTGGAAGTAGTAAAGAAAAAAACCAATCTCCAAGCAATCCCTACAAGCTGGTTGTGAAGAGATGAGAACTGTAGTTTTGAATGTTGCGGTGTTGTTAGATGGTGACAAAGAAATTCTTGATGGTTCACAGGATGAATGTCAGATGGAGAGGCTTGCTAATCAGTATCTTCGTGGTGCTCCTAACGTTACAGTTCAACAATAGGCTGTTGTTGATGATGTTTTCAATGATTAGCAGAGGGCAACAAATGGTGACAGTCTTGAAGCGAGTCATGTGGAGAGACTTCCTGATCATGCTATTGACATTGGTGCTCAACAGCACACTAATGATGACTTTGAGCAGAATGATCCTAAAGTCAAAGAAACAACTAATTCAGAGGAAAATAATGCCCAAGTTTCTTAGGTTGATCAAGTGGATGATGATAAGGGTGCATGGAAGATTGTCTTTAATATAAAGAGGCCTTCAAAAAAATCGCAGGGATCATATCAAGACACTCTCTCCAAGAGAGCAACCAAGAAGTCTCTCCGACTTAATTTATGAAATCTTCTTATTGAAGATTTAGTTCCAAAAAACATTTTTGTTTTTGTTGATCTTTTGTTTGTATTTTCATCATTTTTTTTATTAATAATACCTTGAGCCTTTTTACGTGATAAAAGTGCTTAAATTATGTTAAACTAATTGGTATAATTAGGTGCACTTTCTGATATTAGGCCTTAATCTTTACTCAAAAATTAAATGACTATTTTGTATTGTTTTGAATCTTAATTTATGAATATCCAAATGAAATATCAAATTTAGTATTAAAAATATATGTATACGCACATTAGTATATTTTTGTGTTAAATATCTAATTAAAAATTATAATCAAATGTAATCAATTAATTGAAATTAGTATATTAAAATAACTATTAAACACTAATTTATATTAAATATTTTTTAGAAATTAATATTTATACTAGATATAAATTAATTGTTTATTAATATTTTTAGATGAATTTTTTTGATTTAATATTTTTCTTTAAAATTAACCATGATTTTTCTTATACGAAAAAAAAGAAGTTAAAATAGTTTAAATTTTTGAATATTTATTTTAAACTGTATAATTTTAAAAAAATCAAACTATTGATATCTTTCTTGAACTATTAAAAAAAAAAACTATTGAACTATATCAAAAAATGAAATCATAAAATATAGTACTAAAAATTTTATTTTTAAAATTTAATATAATTTTAAAAATATTTTATTTTCTTTGCTCCTCTATTTAGTTCTATTTCCCAAAAGTGTTGGTAAGGACA
>CATIWM010233251.1:0-11283 GCA_949671775.1 Mallotus repandus
AAAAAAAATAGAAAAATAAAAAAATTAGTAATTAAAAAAAATCAAATACAAAATCAAATAAAATTAAAATCAAATCAAATGAAAGAATCAATCAAAATAAAACAGAAAGAACTAAAAGAAGATGATTCAATGGATACAATATTGATTCCCCTCAAAAGCATCACCATTGATGAAAGCCTATGACTTTTTTGTATTGTGTGTAAATTTTTAGATTTTATTTTTGATCTGATTTACGGCCAGAAACTAACGAAAAGTACGTAAATAAAAGAGAGAGGACTATATTTTTAGCTTACGGCTAAGAATCCAAAAAAAAAGTAGAGGAAAAAAATAAAATCCTAAGAGCCTCCTCCTATGCAAGAGATTTTTTACGTATTTATAAAAAAACACCCTATAACCCTAAGTTGGTTATAGAATAAAAATAAAATAATAATAAAAAATTCTATTTATTTTTTATCATTTATCTAAACAAACAAACATATTTATAAAAAATAACAACTAATCAAAACTAAGAATAAATTAATAAACAAATAAATATAAAATAAAATAAAAATTAAATTAAAAAAATACAGACGTTTAATTTCCATCGAATATAAAGATTTCCGATTGAAAATCTATATTTTTTATCAGAAATATAGATTTCCAATCGGAAATCCATATTTCCGATGGAAATGAAAGTAAACAAATGGCCACTGACCAATCTAAATGAATTCCTTGGGCAAAAGTGGCCATTTGAGCCAATTTTTTCAGTTAAATTTCATTTAGCAAATTGAATGGGAAGTTGGGCCATTCGGCCCAATTCTCTTTTTTTTTTTAATAATCTTCTCTCTTTTTTTTTAATAATTTTCTCTCTTTTTCTTTTTAATTTATTTTGAAAATTTATTTAAAAAATGAAATAATTAAAATAAAAAAATAAAATTTAAAAATAAGTTCTAAAAAAATTTACAATTTAGTTCAAAACCAATAAATCAAACCTAATAAATCTAATTTCACAGTCAATTTTCATCATGAGGTCCTCTGTCGCATCCACACTCAATTATCCCAAAATTGGGTGTTTACAGTGGGTAATGGCCACAACTGATAAATAACGGTCGTTATATGTATATTTATTAACAACAGTTAAATAACAATAAATAACGTCATGGCACCATGAAAACCTAAAAATAGCAGTCATTACATAACATAACGGTCATTATTTGAAACCATGTGGCTGCCTTGACTTTAATAGTATCAATGGCTTTATAGGAATTATTGTGGTCCATCCTAGATTGGCGCTAATGAGGCCAAAGCCTCTATTATCTGGTTGTGACTTCTTAGAAAATGAATGAATTTGCACTTCTAAAAGGATTAGCTCAACTGTTGTAACTATGCTAAGTATGGTTTTAGGTGTGGCTCCTTCACATCCCATTCATCAGTTGCTTGGTTAATCACTAGCATTAAAACACCCAATATCTCCACTTTTGTGACTCTTAGGGCTATCAGTGCTTTCATTCCCATTATGCATGCTTTGTACTTTACTTCATTGTTTGTGACTTGGAATGCCAACTTTTTAGCCATAAGGATTACTTCATTATCCAGGGTTAACAAATTACTAATATTCCTACTCTAAATTTATTCAACGCTCCGTCAAAGTACATACGCCACCCTTGTACCTTGATAGATAAAGTAAGGTCATTTAGAAACTGACTAATATACAAAGAGGCCCTTAAACTTTTGACACGGGATCATATAAACCCAATTTGATCTTTTTCCAACAACTAAACTTAAATCTTCTATTTTAAGGTCAAATAAATTATATTCTATCTAAAATAGGCGTCTATACAACACGCTCTCCAATAAAATATTTTAATAAATAATTTTGAAATTTTATTTATTTATTTTTTTATTCAAAAAATCTGAAATTCCTCAACCTAGATTCCGCCTCTCTCCCTTCCCTCGCTTCTGCCTCCCCTACCACCACCAGAGATGTCGATGCTGAGGTCAATCATCTTTGATCAATCTTTTTATTTCTTTCTAAATTTGACTCCCTTCATGATCCCAATAACAACGAACACAAATCCTAAAAAACATTTGAAAATGGGTGAGATTTGCGTTGATTTACCATAAGAGTTGGGGTTGAGAATAAGGAATTTGAGGAGATTGAATGGCTCCAGAATTGCTCCATAAGCTCGCCACTACAAGAACCAAAAAAGGTGAAGTTCTTAAAACCCAACAAGGCAGTGATTCCTAAAGATAATTTTCATCACCAAGACGATTTGCAATTTGTCTTTGAGTTTGTTCACCGCAACTCAGACTCTACTGTTGCCATTTATCTTCACAGATCACATTCCCAAAGACAATTTGCATCACCAAAGAGAAGCCGTTGAGTTTATTAAACCCCCAAGGATATGGAGGCTCAATTTGCATCACTAAATCCTTAATCAATGGCACACAGACTAAAATCAAAGCACATCGCAGCAAATAATCCTATTCAAATTTTCACTTTTTTCTTCACTTTTTAATTCCTAAAAATTTTTCACTTTTTAATTCCTAAAAATTTTTCACTTTTTGATTCCACATAGTTTTTCCAAATTTTTCGTAATTCTTTTTTCTCATATGTCATAAAAACTTCATTATAGTATTTTGTAAATTATGATCCTTCATGAAACATGTCAAGTGATTTCTGCTTTAGCAAGGAGGAGTCATGCCTGAGATTTGTGGTTGTTACAGGGGCCGGAGTCATGGATGGTTTCTGCAATTCCGCTCTAGAAAAAAAAATTGATGTCACAATACTGAGATTTTTTTGTGTTTTAAGACGTGCCATATGACTGCTAAGGTTTGGAAATCAAAAGAGTTTGCATTGTTTGTGTTTTGCTTAAATCATCAATCACTTAATGGTAATTTTACGAATCTCAAAGCTTTCTAGCATCTTCGTTCGTTTGTAGTATTTTTAACAGCAAGGAGCATATGACCACATTGATTGAAGAGGTTGCCACTGTAGCTCAAGCAATCCATGGAGGTAACAAATTCAATCCGGACTTCCCTGGCAATGGAATTGGCAGTTCCCCAGTTATCACCTGTAACCATGATGCTCTGAACTTTCACAGATTTTAGAATGGAAATGATATAATGAGCACTGGGTTTTAATGGATCACGTATGGCTAGAACCCCGGTCACTTCTTGATCTATGCTTTGAGGTTAGCGTGGAGTATAGGTATCAAGAAGCTTATACTTGAGTCTGATAAAAAAACTTGTAGTTTATATCATTTATGAGTTAAGTCAGTGTCCAATTCGAGTTAAAGCCCTCTTCAACGAAATTGAGCATCTGTGTTATAGAGATTGGCAGCTGCACATCCGGCATGTTTTCAGAGAAGGAAATAGATGTACTGACCGCCTGGTTAGCCATGCTCTGTCAATGTCCATTGGCTATTACATCTTGGAGAGCCCCCTAGAGAATCTTCTTCCTTTGTTATTTTAAGATAGAATAGGAGCTTCAACTCCTCAGAGTTGTGTCATGTAATTATGGGCTTTGGCGCTTTGCCTTCCTTTTCAATGAAAAAAATCCCAGTTTGAGTCTTTTCTTCAATATCCGTAAGCAATGTGCAGGGGCAATAGTAGTGCTTTTTGGTTGGTGCCAGTGCTAGACTAGGGAGTAGCAAAACTGTGGTGGTGGCAGCGGTGACCTTGATTTCAATAGAGAGAGAGAGACTTTTTAGTTTAATTTTTCTTTTAAAAATGATTTTTTTTAAAAGTTTCATTAATATAATGTTACTTCACTTTCTTTAGGGGGAGAGTATGTTGCACACGTTGGATTTAATGAAATTTTAGATTTATTTTACCCTAAAATAAAAGATTTAGGTTTAGTTGTTGGAAAAAGATCAAGTTGGGTTTATGCGACCCCATGTCATGAGTTTAAGGGCCCTTTTGTATATTAGTCCATTTAGAAACTCAAGTTTTATTTCCTCATCATCTGAAATGGGGTTGAATACCAAAAATTATGCTACCACCCTTCCTTTGATTATCTTCTTTGTCAAGTATTCCATATCGAACTTTGTCAACAATATTAACCATTTGGCCAACTTCCCTACTAGCGAAGGTGACTTGAGCAAGCACTTCATTGGATCCATCTTCTAGACTACTTGAATCTTGTATGACTAGAAATAATATCTCAATTTCTTCATGACCCAAACCATTACTAGACATATCTACTCAACTTGATTGTACTTCTCGTCATAAGGCAACATCTTCTTGCTTAAGTAATAAACCGCATGCTCCACTCTTGCTTCACCTTCTTGAGCAAGCATGGCTCTAATGGCATTTCTTTCGAGTGCTAGGTACAAAATCAAAGGTTTTCCTATTTCTAGGGGCCTCAGGATTAAAGGATTTATGAGATAGTCCTTGATATTATCAAAAGAAATTTTGCATTGTTCATCCCAAACCACAGGTTGATCCTTTCTTAGCAGCTTGAATATCGGTTCACACACTTCTATCAATCTAGCTATGAATCTATTAATGAATTGCAACTTTCCTAAAAACCCAAGGATCTTTTTTCCAATTTTCAGTGTTGGCATCTCATGGATTGCTTTTGCTTTGTCTGGGTCAACCTTGATTCCTCTTTGACTAATTATGTATCCTAACATCTTTCCTAAAGTGTCACCAAACACACACTTCTTCGGATCAAGCCTTAGATTGTACTTTTCTATCCCTTGCAAGAATTTCTCTAATACTGCAGGATGTTCCTCTTGCGTTCTTTATTTTACCATCATACAACCAATATAGACTTCTACCTCTTTGTGCATCATATCATGAAACATTGATGTAGCCATCCTCTAGCAGGTTGAGTTTATATTTTTTAAACCAAATGGCATCACCCTATAGCAGTGTGTTCCCCATTTGGTTATAAAAGATGTCTTAGCTTTATTAATGATTGCCATAATAATCTAATTTATCAAGAAAATAATCCATAAAAGAGTACATTGCATACATGATAGCATTTTTTTATTAACACATCTATATAAGGTAAGGAAAAGTTATCTTTTGGGGCATGCATTGTTGAGGTTTATATAGTCTACACACATTTTTACTTTCCCATCCTTCCTCCGCACAAGTACCACATTAGCTTGCCATTTCGAATAATCTACTACTTTTAAAAATTTTGCTTGAATCTGCTTTTCGATGTCCTCCTTTACTAACTATGCCCATTTTGGTCTCAGTCTTTGCAATTTTTGCTTTATTGGCCTACATCCCTCCTTGGTCAGAATATAATGCTGAGCAATATCTCGATCTATACCTAGTATATCATCGTATGTCCAAGCAAATTTTTTATTAATATTTTTCTAATTCTCTCTTTTTCTTAAGGGTAACATCCTTTAAAATATGCATAGATCTATTTCCATGCCTAAGTTAAATGGTTTAGTGTCAATGGAATAAATGCCAAAGATGCTCATGTAAGGTTTAATGAAATGCACATCACCATCAGGATACACATCGCACAAGTAAGAAAAATCAGACTTCATTGCATTAAATTTAGAGTTTGGTACATCAAAAGACTCAAATAAAGAAATAAAGCAAATAAAGAAAAGAGGTACAAAAGTTAATCAAATATACTCTTCTAATGAAAGTAGGTGATCCTGTCTACTAATCACCCATTGCTTGTATGCTTTATCGGTCATGTTTTCCCATTTACTGTCATCAAAATGGTTGAAAATTCTTTTATGCCAAGTGGTCCTGAAGCGGTCGATGAATCTTTGGAGGAGCCTACCACCCGTGAAGTCTGCAAGCTTTGATGGTATAGCTTGTTTTGCTCTGAATTGCCTAGTCACCAGTGCTGGGTAATAGTGAGTGTATGATTTGAATCCATAAATGGTTACACAGTTCAAATACATGCCTGTAGTCAGTGCTCTAACTTCCACAAAGGACACGTTCAGGTTATCTGACATTTTGGGATAGCGTTTATCCATTCAAACCATTCAACGTATATGATAAGTGTGGAACAACTGATGACCCATTCAAGGTGCCTTTCTTGATGATGCCTAGGTTGATACTTCATCCAATTTCAAAAAGGTTTTCCCAGAATGCTGATTTTCTCTTGGAGTTAGATCTAAAGCAATAACGAGCTTCCAATGAAGTAAGAGCATCTCCCTGTTCTTATGTCATCCATACATTGAATGATCTCAGCTAGAATAGGAGGAAAAAGGATAATTTTGTATTCAATGCCTTCGATCACTTGTAATAACTTGTAATCCCCTAATCCATCATGGGACACAATGAAGTATTGGAGGAAAAGGTAGTAGTAGAGAATAAGTGCCTTAGGCAAGCTACCAGGCCTCTTGGTACTGCAAGTGCCTAGAAGTTGAATAGGGACCAGTTACTTTTTTATTGTAACTAGCTTGTCCAGCTTAAGAAGACTCAGGTCAAGGAGTGTCAAACCCAATCCTAGGTATTCAATAACTTGATTGATGAAGATTGCTTCCTCAGATTTAGTGGGGGTTCATCCTGTTATAACACTGAATGCCTCCTATAGAGGACACAGTTCAAGGTCATTGAAATGGAAAACATGCTCATAAGAATCCCAGATGCAACACTTACCCTCAAGAAACTGAAATCTAAGTGGACATGTCGAACGCTTTGAGACATAATATTCCATAAGGCTCCAAGCTCTTCCAGTCAGCCTTATCATCCTTAATGATACACCTTTAGACTTGGGGAGTTTCGACCAACTTGTCATCATCGAGCAATCTTTGGATCCTCTCCCTCAATCTACTCTTATCTTGTCAAGAATAACCAGCACCTGAGTCATCCATGTTAAAGTTACTGTTAGTGTTTGAGGACTAGTCAGTATTTTTTAATAAATATGAAGGTTAGTATAGAAAGAAATGATAATGCATGTGTGCGTGCATGATATGTCATGTTCTACAAAATAAGTAGGTTAGCATGTATTAATGGCATGACAATATAATTTCACTGATGTCATGATGCAAAATGGCTGCAGAGAAATTATAGGTTAGATTATGATAAAACACCTATATGTATATATGTATGCATGTAAAAAGAAAGGGAAATCAAAACAAACAAACACTATTAGCATAAAAGCCTTACAAAACGAACAAACCATACACAAGCAATCACACCTTCCAACTTATTGCTCCATGTGGTAAAGTTTTCTGTCCTAAGTGGGTTTTGATCCTTAAATTAACTGGGAATTCAAGAATCCGTGCTCAAACCAAGCTATCAAAAGTAGGCCCAAAAGATAAACCTAAGGACAATTTTGGCACAACCCAAAGTAAATGCATAATATTGATGTAGCATGCATTTTGCCACATCAAAGATCATGTGCATCTCACATATGCTCATGAAATATGGTCAGTATAAGGGACTAGTTCCAATGCATGCTATGTTAACATTCAATATGTTTACTAGAGGTTAAACAAAACTTGTTCAAGGGCTTCTCACTTAGGTCTTCTTTGGAATAATTTGGTCAAGATTTCTTAATCCAGCTTGTTAAATTAAGAAGGATAGACATGAACAAGCTAGGTGGGATCCTAGTGGAAGTGTCTATTGGTTTATTTACATAGGTTGAGTAGGGCTTATGACTAAAGGTTCCTTTAGCAAGGATGCCTTCATATGACTTGGGTTATGGACTCCTATCAATGAGTCTGGAATTCTTTAACCTACTTGAGAGAAAACTGCACCCCATTTTGGACTTGGGAGCCGCCTCGCATGTCACGCCTGTACCTTAACTCTAAGTACATTTGCATTCATTATGCATTGCATTTACATATATATTGATTGAGTTTGAGTATAAGTTGATATATAAAGATATAGTTATAGAACACTCATGCCCTTGAGCTTAAGTGAAGTGTTGTAAATAATTAGGCTAGTGTATCAAATTTAGCCATGATTCTTACTCGGTCAAAGAGCGAGAATTTTTGAATTTTGATGACACTCAAAATGGGTGAAATTATGAGAATAAAAAGGATTAGGAGTAACAATGAAGTGAAGAGTGAGAATTAAAAAGTTTAGGATGATGTGGACTTAATTAAAAATAATAATCATCTTAGAATGCACAATTTAAAGTTTAAGGGTTTATAGGTAACTTATGCATTTCATTAAGAGCCAAAAGGAGTATTTTACATTTTTAATTACCCTTCTAAGGTCTAGATCCTTACATGTCATGGATTTATGCTTGTATCTGAATATATTCATAAATAAATGAAAGAAACCATATCTTTCCTTGAAAGGAAAAGAGGGGATAAAGAGAACTAATTCAATTTTTCTTATAGATGCTGAATTTTCAAGTGAAATTTGAAGATCTAAAATACTTTCAAGCTGTAATATTCATCCCTAAAGCATGTGGTGATTGATTTGGTAAGTAATTTTATTATTTTTTTAATTGAGTTAGGGTTAGCAAGCTGCCATTTTCTAGTTCTGAAATCCTAGCTTTATAGTCTTTGTATTTTGATCCTATCTTGAGCTAGGAAGCTTTAAATTAAGTTTTCTTTGATGATCTGGAAACTTTAAGGAGTTATATAAAGCTTTGTCTCTTTGAGCTTGAGCTGATTCAGTCTCTAAGCTAGTCTAATAAAAGGAAACATTTATTGCTCAATCTATCAGTTTCTTTGAGCTGGTTGTAATTCGTTATCTACAACTTTCTTTGTGATTATTGAATTAAAGTGAAATTTTTATAGCATGTAGCAGACATATAAATATAAGTCTTTAAACTTAGGCTTAAAATTCCTTTTCTACAAGTCTGAACAATTTTTCAAAGTTAGCCCTGAAAATAGGCCTTTTAGAACAAATGGATCAGATTTGTAGAATTGAGTTGATTTGCATATTTTTCATATCATTTGGGGCCTACATGATTAAGGCAATGTATGGGATAGTTATATTAATGAATTTTAAATGGAATTGCATGTTTTAGGTTTTGAAAAAGGGAAGGAAGTTGCTGTGCAAGTTAAGCAATTCGCTAAACTGATTTTATATGTTTTATAGGTTGTTTTGGTGAGTAGATGTTCAAGCCCTTAAAATCTCTTTATATCAGCAATAAAATGGGCCTTTTAATGATGTTTTATAAATTTGAATTGACGTATAAGAATTGTTTCAATTTATTTTTGCTATTACTTGAATTACTTGAACCATACAAGCTTGAAAGAGCAATGTTTTCAAGTTCACAAGCTAAATATGTTGCTACTTTATGCTTTTATTTTGCAATCTGATTTGCGATTACTTTAGATGCTTTTTTATTTAATTGAGTTTCTAATCATCTTGGTGTCATTCTTTTGGATTATAGTAAGAGATGGTTTTATTTTAAATGCTTATTGAACTATAATGTGTTAGCATTATTTTGACTAATTGTTTGATGGAAACAGTATTTGGTTTTATGTATTGCCACCCTATATAAGATGTGTGAATGTGCTGAGGCGATATATGCACATTTGAGATTATGATGGTTGCTGTTGTGCAATAGATAACAAGGCAATTGATTGCAGGACGGTGAAGGGAGAATGGTTGTTATGTGCTAATGAAGTTGAAGAGTTAGCCTTCAAGTCTGCCTAGAGAGTGAATTTGTAATGGCCTGTATGTTATAGTCAGGTTTTGATGCTTGTTTAGGGATGGTTAATACATATTAAAGGTTGTATTGATGTTTGAAAAGGAATATTTTTTACTTGGCTAAGCTTTGCATAAGTTTAAAAGCAAGAACGACTTGATTTTTTTAAAATGAATTATAATTTGATTATAAATACTTTATATTTTTTATGTTTAATTAAGGTATATGGTTTTCTGCTTGTAACCTCTATTCACTGAGTATTTTTGTATACATTTTACTTTGCTTTCTAAACTTTTTCAGATAGCAGGGCTTGATGGTGGGTGGATAGAGCTAAAAGATGTGTATAGAAGTTTTAGAGTAAGGTTGGCCAACATCTTTGTTAAAGAAACATTGTACTTTAAACCCTACAGCTCTCTTGATTGAGGTGTGACATCGCGTCACCTTAAACCCTACAGCTCTCTTGATCGAGCAAAGGCTAAAGGTTATAATACTAACATAGTTGCCCCATGACTCGAATGGAACCATAATGGCAATATTGTTTAGTATTATCGAGGAATAAAGGACTAAGGGTGCTCGTGTGATAAATGTTGTGAAATGCAGGTATGTTGTTATGAAGGAGAGCAACATAAGTATGTATAATAAGAAACATTCTTTTGATTTTACCCCTCAAACTAGAGATTATCCCTAGTGAATTCACCAAAAACTTGTGGTTGGGGAGTGTATATATATTATTTGTATGGGACGAACATGACAAGATCAATTGGTCATTTCAGGATACACAGGCTTGGTAACCTTAATGTTACCAATTGTCTTCCTAAATAGGCTTATGTGAATTGGAGTCACCACCCGATTATGGTCGGGGAATGGGAAAGCAAGTGGGAACCGACTTTTCCTACTAGAGATTCTAAGATTGAGAGGCAATATTTACTAATCCTATTTCTTATTATACATTGCTCAATTACTCGTTCCTTTAGCCTAATTTCGGTTTGCATGATGCATTTACCACACTTGTTTGTCTGTCAATTTAGAAATTGCATTGGATTGGAAATTGAAACGCAGGGTGATTGAATTTGGCACGCATACATCACAAATGAAATAAATAAGCAAATATTAATCAACCATAACCAACCAAGCAAATGACAATACAAACAAATAGGCAAGTAGCAAACAACACGCAAGCATGCAAGAAATAACGAGTAAAAACATAAACAAACAAAATAAAATAAAAAGAAATAGGGAAAGAGATTAAGGATTATAACCCTTGAAATGGCCTATTCTAATAAATACATCCAAAATAGAAAATAAAGGGGAATTGGAATTAAGGATTACATCACTTTGAGAATTCTCTATTCTATTAATTACATTGAAATAGAAAATAAAAGAAAATTCCTATTCTAATAAACTTGTAAAACAAATGTTAGTTTACATGCACATGTAAGCACATAGCACATTTTTAATGATTTTATATATTTCGTTCATTCACATGATAAATATTAGCGATAATGGGAAGAAAATTAACTAAAATATCAAAAACATCTAAACAAATCAACAAACAATGATGCTCATAAAGATGTATGATGCCAAAATTCAAGTATTTTGGTGGCCAATCTTACTTTTAAAATAGAATTTTATAAAGAGAAAAATGCAAGAGAATTAGAATAAAGGAACTAAAGTAATGAAATAATAAATGACAAAAAATAATAAAAGTGCAATTTTTATCATAAAAAAATGGGATCTTGATGATAAAAAAGAGCAAGGAA
>CATIWM010233261.1:0-14916 GCA_949671775.1 Mallotus repandus
AATAAATATGGCAGAAATAAAATAATAAAAATATTAAAGTTGGCATTTTTAGCATAAAAATGTGAACTTTATGATAAAAGAGCCAAATTTACTATAAAAGACATAAATACAATAAAAATTGTAAAAATGTAGAAATAAATATGTAAATAAGTAAAAATATTAGAGTGATAAAGTTGATATTTTTACCATAAAAATATTACCTTTATTATAAAAATACCAAATTTACCACAAATGACATAACAACGATAAAAATGTAATAAAAAAGAGAAAAATGCAGAAAAATAAATAAAAATATTGCTGGAAATATAACAAATCAAAATGATGCAAAAACAATAATAAAAATGCCAACTTTACACTAAAATACGTGTTTTTATGTAAATGGAAAAAAAGATGCAAAAATGATGGAAATATGCAAAAAGTGAATGCAAACACTCTCGGATCCAACCCGAACTTTCTTCTCCTTCTACATATCTTATTCACAAACTTCAAATCACCACAAACATTACAACTTTATTCACAATAGTAAATATTTAGAATGAAATGAAGAAAGATGCAAAAATGATGAAAATAATAGAAATAAGATGAAGAAGATAATAAAAATGATGTTTTTAGTTAGAAAATGATTGGGAGATCCTTAGAGGGACCGGGTGATTACCCTTAATGTGTGCTTTGACAAAGATGTAGTTGGGTTTGGATTTAATGGTTTAAATCCTAGGCCAAAAATGAGAGAAAAGTGAGTTTTTGATTTATGTTTAGGGTATGTGGGTCTCCAAATGCTTTAGGAGAAGGAGGAAGGGAGAGAAGTGCTCCAAAATAGTAGGTTTTTCTCTCACTAAACATCTGCCTCAAAGTTTATGCCACTCTCCTTCTCTAAAAGAGGAAAAAACATTTTTATATGTGGGCCGAGCTAACCCATGAGTTTGGGTCAATGACCCATGCTCTTGGGTCATGACCTATGTAAGGGTAGTTTAGTCCTTTTGACCTATGGACTGAATTGAATGATCGACACTCGTGGGTCATCAGCCCAAGCTTGTGGGTAGACCCACTCCCATGGGATTTTTCCCCACTTTTTGGTCTTTTTCATGCCCAAGTTGGCTCTTTTTTTGGATTTTGGTATATTTTGGGTTTATGGTTGCTTTTTGGTATCTTTCAGGTTTCTTCTCGATCTAAGCACACTCGAGAAAACTTTCGAAGGAGTTTTCCCCTTGTCTAAATGATAGGAATCCTTCATCATTGGATTTTTGGGAGACTGTCAAAATTTGAGTATTACCAGTTGCCCCCTGCTTCACATGCATCGATCAAGCTGCCACCTTATTGATGCATGGGAAGTAAAGTTTGAAAACCATGAGATGAGATGTAAAAACCTTTGATTTTAGGGGGACCCCCTACTCCACATGTGTCGATCAAGTTGCTACCTTGTCGATGCGTGAGAAGCAAAGTCTGAAAACCATATGTGATGTAAGAGACTTTCATGAGGGTGCTATGTGACCTTTTCTAGATTACAAAGTGGGGTGCACTGTGTAACCCTATGGGCTTCAAGCGCTAGGTTTCCAAGAAACCAAAATGCATGTAAAACCTTTTTGGGGTGCCATGTAACCTTTATCAAGCTACAAAGCGGGGTGCATTGTATAGGCCTAAGGGCTTTAAGCGCCAGGTTTCAAAGAAACAAAAATGCATATAAAATTTTTATAGGGAGCCATGTAACCTTTATCAGGCTACAAAGTAAGGTGCACTGTATAACCCTACGAGCTTCAAGCGCTAGGTTTCAAAGAAACCAAAATGCATGTAAAATTTTTATGGGCTGCTATGTGGCGTTTATCAGGCTACAAAGTGGGGTGCACTGTATAACCCTATGAGCTTCAAGCGCCAGGTCTCAAAGAAATAAAAGTGCAAATAAAACCTTTTTGGGGTGCCATGTAACTGTTATCAAGCTAAAAAGTGGGGTGCACTGTGAGTGACCATGGATCATTTTGAGGATTCCGAGGGACATAGCAACTTTGCCAAATGGGACATCTGTTCTGTTTACGGGACAGGGACAAATATTGGTTTCAGGGGGATACGAGACGCTTTTTGTTTGGAGTCGCCACCTGGTTTTTAGAAAACCAGGAAAAGATGAAAAGGATGACATCGGGTCACTCAACGAGTATCATCCCCAGCAGAGATTCTGAGCTTGGGAGATCTCATATACTTTTTTGACTATTTCTCATTATAATACTCAATAAATGGCTACCACAACAACCTAGTTTCGGTAATGATAGTTGATATATATGCATTCACACAAGCATATTGATAATAGCAGAAAGTATGAGAAATTCAACATAATTATTTACAAGGCCTTCCTGGTAAATAAACTTGTAAAAGGAAAAGAAGATTACGGAAATGTAAATCTAGTTCTGATCTAGAAAACACCTGCAAGACAGAGGTTAACAAAACTATGTGCAGTTCCATCTATTCATTCACTTGGACAACATATAAGCACAACAGAGATAATTGATACATATTAAATGATTAAATAGATGCTTGTAGTTTATGCTCTTGCAGGAATTATTATAAAGCATTTCTAAGTGATGAGATAAATAGTAAATGATGATGATTACATCATTGGACCGCGATTTTGAAGCTTTAGCTAAGATAAGGAGCTTTCATGTTTATTGAATGCATATTGATGGAAAATGATGATTTATTATGAGCAAAATAAAGCAGAGATTATTCAATCAGCATGCAAGTTACCAGTCTCATCACATAATCACAACAATTTCTCAACTGCCGACAACAATAAAGTAAAATGCAAAACAGTAAAATAAACATGCAAAAATGATTATTTGGTCCTCAGATTCGACTGAGCTTGTTTTTGAGTTTTTGAAGCTTTAGCTTCATGGGATTTTTAAGCTTTCCTTATTGAGAGGTCAAAAATGACGTGTAGAATGTATATTTGTGTACCTTTGAAGCATGCTTTGACAAAGAAGTAGTTGGGTTTCGTTCAAAAGTGGTATAAAAATCCTATGAAAAATGTGGAAGGTGAGCTAAAAGTGTGTGAATTAGGACTCTTGAGTCTTCAATTCAACAGTGTTTTAGAGTGTGCGTTTGCTTTTTGGCTTTCCTTGGTTCTTGCCTCCCTGAAATGGGAGGTAGAGACCCCTATTTATAGGGAAAATGTGTGTGAAAAATGGGGAAAATGCCCGTGATCACATACGAGAGCTTGTGATCAGGCGCAAGAGCGCATGATCATAGACTCTAGTCATGTGATCATGCCCTGATTTTGGGGCATGCGCGTGCTATTTTGAGGTTGCTTATAAGGGTTTTTAGATCTCCCAGATGCATTTCTGACATTCATTTTGTCAAAATTGGCTTCCATTTTCACGCGTGAGCAAAATATGTTCGAGTGTGGTTAAGCACTACAAATTTGCTCACACATTACTTCTCAGGATTATGCACACTATTCGGAGTTCACTTTTAGAAGTTTTTAGGGCTTACAGACGTGTTTCCAATGTCCATTTTGTGAAGTGGAACTCCGATCTTATGAGCCGAACACTGATCTGATGAGTTGCTCTGATCTCATGAGCCGAACATCGGTATGATGAGTTACTCCGATCTCATGAGCCGAACACCGGTCTGATGAGTTACTCATTTTAAGCAATGTTTGCTTGAAACGAGCAACTTACCACTCTGATAATTCATAGTTCATGAAATCAGGGTATGACTTAACGACTCAGAGATTGATTTTGCTATTTAGAGGCTCAGTTCAGGTTTTTCAGACTCACAACATGCTTCAGAGGTTGTACGAAAGATGTATGGGGACAATCATATTTAGGGGACAATCAAAATTTGATGTATGATAGTTGCCCCCTGCTTCGCGTGTGTTGCATAGCCTCCTAACGCTGATGTCAATGCACACGAAGTAATGGAGAAATGCAAAAATGGTTTTCTGAGGAGAGAGGCACTTACCTGAGTGCTGTGTTATCTTGACTTCAAACATTTGTTTGGTTTTTATTGTTTGTGATTTGATCATCATTGTTGCTTGGTGATTTGGTTGCCACGCAAGATGTAGTTTAGGATGCATACAATATGCAATTTGGGGTTCACATAAGAATGTAATTCAGGGTTCACACAAAATGCAATTTCAGGATTCATGCAAGATGCAATTTTGGGATTCATACAAGATGTAATTTTAGGATTTACACAAAATGCAATTTTGGGATTCACACAAGATGTAATTTTGAGATTCACGTAAAAATGAATGTAAGTTTCACACGAACGTGATAGTGATGCTTTTTTTTCACGTAAAATGATGCAATTCGGGATACACACATAATAATGTGATTTGGGATACACCAAAAGATGCATTTCTTCATACAAGATGATTTAAGCGGGTAAGACAAGCACGTGATAGTGATATGTAATCAGGCATATGATATGTAGGCATGCGTATACAAACGTGATGACCACCCCTTTGGGTGTCGTACTTAATACTCCCTATCAATATCAAGGGTTCTTAACATTCTCTAGCAATGTTAAAGGATACTTAACACTCTCTAGCAGTGTTAAGGGGTTTACTAGCAACACTACCCTCACCTATTTAGGGTTTTAGGTAGTGCTAGGATCACCTAATTGGTGTCAACGTCTCCTTCACTTATTCAAGGTTGTTAGGTAGCACTATGATCACCTAATTGGTGTCATGCAAAGTTACAATGCTACCCTCACCTGATTAGGGTTTTAGGTAGTGCTACGATTACCTACTTGGTGTCGTGCAAAGTAGTAATGCTAACCTCACCTGATTAGGGTTTTAGGTTGTGCTACGATCACCTACTTGGTGTCATGAAAAGTAGCAACGCTACCCTCACCCGATTAACACTCTCTAGCAGTGTTAAGTGTTCTTAACACTCTCTAGTCATGTTAAGTGTATTTGACACTCTCTAGTAGTGCCTAATACTACTCTCACCTCCTTTGGTGTCAAGTAGGAGTGATCAGTTATGATTGTGATTGTGCTTGTTATAGTTGTGATTTATGTTTTCTTACTTTTTTAATTTTGTAACAGATACTCTTGGATCTTGATGAATTCTTATTGAATGTTCTTGTATGTGCTTTCCCGATCTCGATCATTGCTGAAGACTTTTAGATTTTTATTGGCTGGTTGTAGCTCGAAGTTATTCCTTTATTTTGGTCTTCTTGTAGATGCTTCTTGATCTTGATCAGCGATGATGATTTTTGAGTTTTTATTTGGCGAGTTATTCGAAGTCCTGAGAAGACATTTATGAACATATGAGCATGAATTTATTATTACTTTGTTTGAAAAGAATTTTTATTCTTAAATTTATGCATTGAATTAGTCATGGTTAATTAAGTGCTTCTATTCTTAAGTTCATGCAATTGATCCATCGATGCCAAGAGTTGTATGTATTAGAGCATTTGAGCTATCTTAACTATGATAACCTCGAGTTAATGCTTATCTCAGCAATTTGAAAACATGATCCATAACTCGTGGTCAAGACTGTTTGTATTACCAGGTGGAGAGCAAGCTTCCCAAGTGAATTTCTGAAGAATGTAGTGAGATAAAACTTATAAAGAATGTATATGAATAGAATAAATTTTGATTATCAAGAGGCTTTTGAGCAGGAAAGTGATAACTGACCATACATTATTTATTTTTATGTAGGGATTTCCTTTCTTTGGTACCCCCTGCCATTCCCGTATTACTAAGCATAGATACCGCCGAATATTTATCATTATTATTATTTTTTGCTTTGCTTTCCTTGCATTTATTTTCATCTTTCTCTTCTTAAGCATTCCCCGCCTTCTGTCACTCAACGTGAATGCCGTTAAGGAGTTCTTTGAATACTCGTACTTAATTTTAAGCATTGGAGTAGGTGAGTATGGTCTTACTATCACTAGCCTCTCTGAAAGTTATCTTGACAACTGTAATTTATTTTGTTCATCGACGTCCTTTATAGGTTTTGTCTTGCATGTTCTTCGTCCATCCATGTGGTAGGCAAGCATTAGATTGATTAAAGTTTAGGAAGTCCTGACTTAGAGATGTTAATCGTGCTTAGGAAATCATGAAATGAGCATTAAATAAAGATTCTAATAATTAAAATCAGCTCACTCGACTCTGATATATGCAATTCATGGCAGAGATGAAGTTTGCAAAAATGTAAGAAAAGAGTCATTATTATTATTATTATATTATTTTCAATGTATGAATGCTAATGTAGATGCATGTTTTAGAGAGAGAAGGAAGAGGGAACTCCCCCGTATAGAGGTGGTGATGATGGTGGCACTTGTCGATTTTTGATATTTTTTGTTCTTCCTTGTTATTGTCATTTTTATTGACTGTTGATGTTGCCATTGCTGCATATTGTATGCTTTGAAACTATAGCCCTTGCTATATTCTTGTGGTTGTAGTTCTTGCTATGTTGCGTAACCCTTGTTGTGTTGCTTTATGAGCGCTTTCTCCTTTACATGCTTGAATTTGCTTTAACTTGCACGGTTGCTTTAGACAATAATTCTGAGCCAGGGTATATTTTGACTTCCCCTTTATTACATTGCTTATGTTGAGTTGATGCTCCTTGCTCTTGCTTATTGGTGCAATTGCTCTTCCCTTTTGGTGGTCTTGTGGTCCATGTTGGGAGGGCTTTGTGCTCTTAGCCTTGTTTGATAGTCTTGTTGGGATATGGTGATTGCTGTGTCATGTAGCTTTTGCTATCGTGACTATAGCCCTTGCTTTATTGGCTGTAGCTCTTGCTGTAGCATCTGTTGCCCTTGCTATAATTATTATTCTCGTAAAAGCCCTTGCTGTAGCATCTGTTGCCCTTGCTATGATTATTATTCTCGCAAAAGCCCTTGCTGTACTGGCTATGGTTCTTGTTATGATGACTACAGCTCTTGCTGTAGTGTCTGTAGCTCTTGCTGTGATTGTAGCTCTTACTGTGTTGCGTGTAGCCTTTGCTATGATGACTTTTGCTCTAGGGGTGATGACTGTAATTTTGGGTGCGATGCTTGTAGCTCTCACTATGTCGACTATAGCTCTTGCTATGATGACTATAGCTCTGGCTGTGATCACTGTAGCTTTGGCTGTAAGGACTGTAGCCCTGGCTGTGTGGACTGTAGCTCTTACTTTGACGATTGTAGCTCTAGCTGTGATGATTGTAGCTCTAGCTGTGATGACTGTGGCTCTAGCGGAGATAACTATAGCTCTAGCTGTGATGACTTGTAGCTTTGGCAATGAAGACTATCTGTGATGACTGTAGCTCTAGCTGTGACTATTGTAACTCTGGCTGTTGTAGCTATAGCTCTTGCTATTTTTTGGTCTTTTATGACTTCTTTTCATGTTTTTGGAGCATTTTTATTCTTCTATTTTCTTATTTTATTGTTCTACTGCTCCAGGAATTATGGATTTTCTTGCTATTCATGATGATCTTGGTTACTTCGGTGGTGTGAATACTACTTTTTTTTCTTTTGACGAGTTTATTTTAGAGGATGAGGTAATTTTTGTACAGACTGGTGCAGGGACTTCTTTTGCTGCTGGAGTTACAGAGGCTGATGGGACCAGTGGTAGAGCCTCTTCTCATCCACCTCAACTTTCTTAAGGAGATCTGATTCCTGTTGTCTATAGCCTGGAGACCTATGCTTGGTCTATTCATCATCGTGCTGTTAGTTCACTCACTTAGTCATTGTTGTGATAGTTTATGTTGTAGTTTTGCTTACTTAGCTTTTACCCGTTTGCTTACTTAGCACTTGTCATAGCTCTAGCTATTTGCCTTAGCACTTGCTGTATGTGTTGTTCTAGTTGTAGCTCTTGCTATTTGATTTCAGTACTTGCTGTTTGTATAACTCTAGCTGTCTGTGTAGCTCTGGCTGTCTGATTTTAGCACTTGTTGTTTGAGTAGCTCTAGCTGATATGATATTAACACTTGCTGTTTGTGTAGCTTTAACTGTCCAATTGTAGCTCTTGTTGTCTGTGTAGCTCTAGCTATCTAATTTTAGCTCTTGCTATTTATGTAGCTCTAGCTGTTTGGTTTTAGCTCTTGTTGTCTATGTAGCTCTAGCTGTTTAATTTTAGCTCTTGCTGTCTGTGCAGCTCTAACTATAGCTCTTGCTATGGTATTTATAGCTCTTGCTATAGTGTTTGTAGCTCTTGCTGTAGTGTCTGTAGCTTTTACTATAGTGTCAGGCTAGGCTTTTGGAGCTGGCATTTGTGTCTTATCATGTGCAAACCTTGCCTTACTTGAGTCTGTTTGCTGCCTATGTAGATGCTTGCCCCCTAAGAATACTTGATGGTATCTTTTAGCGGTCCTCATCTTGATGTGGATGCCTCAGGACCTTTGTTGGTATGCTTTCGACTTCCTTGAGCATTCTAATCTTCCTTGAATGTTTGGGTTTATGGCTTCTTGGTGTGTCACCTTTTTTATCATGTTCCTGCTTATGATGCATGTTTTGCATTTCTATGTAAATTTTTATGATGCATGTTTTCTATGTTTATGTATGCAATGATCATTTGTATGTAAATGTTTATGATTCATGTTTTCCATGTTTGTGCATGTTATGCTCATGCTGCATGTTTCTAATGTTCATGCACACAATGCTCATTTGTTGGTGACATGTACTTCCATGTTTGTGTATACTAAGCCTATGATGCATGTTTCTGATGTTTGTGAAAGTGATGCTCGTGATACATGTTTGATACAGGAGAAGACCATTTTGAGATTGCTCATTGATGGCAAGGGAAAGAGGTATATCGTTAAAATGAAGTTAGGGTATCTGAAGATTGAGATTTGTTTACTGGAAAGAGGAAAAAAGCCTTTGGGCAAAACTGAAGCATGACTTGTGTGTCAAGAATAACCGAGAGGGAGTTGGAGCTCTAGCTTTTTACCTTAGGGTTCCTTTCACTTTCTTTGTTTAATCTGAATTTTCTTTTCTCATTCGGGGCACTTAGTCAAGCTATTTATAAGATGAGTGAGTGATAATGGTTTGATAGATGATCCATGTATAGGATGTGGCCCACAGGTTATCCAAGCACATGTTTGGGTGCAATAAGGAAATTTTTATTGGTTTTTACTTGTGCGGCTTTGGAGAGTTTAGGAGGTTTTAAGGTGCAATGAGCCCTTTGTAATGTCATGCTCTAAGATTTGACGGGACTTTCATGAGCATCCATGGTCACTCATTGATTCCACCGAGGGATGGTATATGCAAATGCACTCATGTATACATTTTGGTGATGTTGACAGTTGCACCCTATTATGATACATGCATGTATACTAATACCAATGAGATGTTGGTGATGGACAAAGGGTAACTATTTAACTATTTTCTACGGTATGTGCATGGATGTGTGTATGTATGTGATGTAGATGACTGGGCTATATGATGAGATTTATGTGCGAGTGTGTGTATGAAGGGAATAATGACAATAATGTTGTTTGATGAAGAAGTTTGTTCATCTTTGCACGATGCATGGAATGTTGATAATTATATTGCATGATAGGGAAAAGTGGTTTTTTTTAGGAGGAATGATCAATATGCACGATGCATGAAATGTCAATGATTGTATGTCATGTTAAAAGAAGAGGATTGTCCCTTGATGTCATTTAAGAGAATGCATATCTGTGAGTGATTGTACATCAAGAAGAAAAAGGGGAATTGTGAGGGTTTATGCATGTGTGTATGTAGGTGGGAATGCAAGCGCTCTTGCATGCATGTAGGAAATGCTAATGGTTTTTACCATTTATTGATATGAAAGTCTTTTGTTTTATGAAATGTCTGCATGCATAGAATATGAATAATCAAATTGCATAACAAAAGGATACGTGACTTATATGTACACATACAGAGTATTGAATATATTTTTTCAAGGTGAGAGGAGATTGTGCTATTCTTTAGAGCATATGAGTGAATGCATGTATAAATGACGATTGTGCTATGTGAATGCATGTATGCATGATGAATGAAGAGTAGCTTATTTCCCTGAGACATGTGTGCATATGCATGGGGTGCAAATGGTCATAACATGTATAAAATGCTAGTGATTATTCTTTGAGGTGTGATGTATGATTATGTTTTATGGGAATATGATGCATGTTGGATTCCCTAAGCATATATACGGTGTGTGAGTTTGTATGACGAGGGTGGTCATGCTGTTGCATAAAAGATTAGTGATAATTTCTTTTTGAAATACTAATGCAAGTACACATGCACACGGAGCTTTAGTCATTATGCATGTGTAGAGTATGCAAATGTATGTGCTTGTGGAATGCTAATTATTATGCTTTACGATGAGGAAGTTTTGATAATGTATGCAGGTGTGCATGCACATGTGATGTCGATGGAAATAGAGTATTTATGGTGATGCCACATCTCAATAGGGACAATTATTTATTCTTCAATGCATTTGTATAGATGCATACACACACATGACATCAATGATTATAATATAATGATAAAATGATATACTTGTAGAAGCATGTATGTGAGGGATGCTAGTGATTATACTATCTGATGAAATGTGAGATTAATTGTCATTCTAGGACACATGTATGTATACAGGTGAATGATTATGCTTTATGAAGATAAGATAATTGCTTATTTTCTTAAGCCTATATATGGTTGCACTCAATGATCTTGATGCAAGATGACACTGGGACCTCATATTTGTTGGAGGCACATGCACAATGAGTGTATGCATGGAATGATGATGGTACTGCTATACAGAGAAGGGTAACATTGACTTACACTCTTAGGGTATGCATTGTGATGTGCGTGTAATGTAGATAAGTATGCTATATGATGGAGGTGAGTGTTGGGCTCTAAATGGCTTTTTTTTTCAGTGCTAAGGTAAGAGGAGTTTATTTGAAAGATTAGGTCGAGGCCCTTTAAGGAGAGTCAGATGATTAGTGATTCTTGACCAGAGGTACTAGGAACAATGTTGATAGCAAGAGGACCAACTCATTTAGGGAAAAAATTAGAGATCTCGATGATAGCATACTGAGCTAATGGCCAATTAAGAGGTTTAGAGTTTTTAAGATAATAGTGTGGTAGTTTGTTTCTCGTATAGGTGGTTCTTTGGGTAAGAGCAGCATTAGGGAGCCCATTGCAAATCTTTATTTCAGAAAGGTGAATCACGTTGGATTATAATGGGTTGATAATTGACTTAGGCTTTATTTGAAAAGAAGGAAGACTTGCATTGAAAGTAAGCTTCGAGTTTTATGTGGCTTTAAGTAAGTATGTGTCATGGTGGGAAAATGGGTCTTTTGGGATTTTTAAATAACCATTAGCAGTGGTTGGTAGATCCTTGGTTTTCACCTGTGAGTTTCAATGTGCCTTGGAGAGCATTGAGATTTAATGAGGCTAATGTACATCTGGCACTTCGAGCTGCTGAGCATTTTAAACTGAACTAGCATTATTAACATCATTGTTGCCTTTTCATGGGAATCAACTTAAAAGTGTGCTAGCAGAATGCAAATTTGGCTGCTCGCTTATTTGTAATCCTTATAATCTACTGATGAATTGAAAAATGGCTTATAGCAAGTATTCATTTAAGTACATACCTTATATTACTATCTCTTTTTTGCCCCCTTTTGCCTAGGTGGTTCTATGCACCTAGTTGGGCTTTTATCTTTTATTTTTTCTTTTCTCTTTCTTTTCATTTTTTTCTTTCTTGTTTTTTTGTTCTTTTTTGTGTTTTTTTTAATGAGGCTATGACTAGAATTGAACACTTACAGCTTTAATGAGGTATGAAATGAGTAAAGATTATCAATAGATTATAGGATAATAACAAACAAAGGAGTTAACATTCCATTAAGATGTTTGATAAACCACATAAACATTCAGCACTAGCAAAATAACAAAAGCAAGAGTTCATTATTTACATTAGAAAAGAGTTTCATTGATCTTTTTCATTCTAGTTGCTTTGATACCACTTGTTCATGACTTTTATAGATGATAAATTCCCATGGTTCCCTTTTGTTCTCCCTTCTTATGGTGATCAGATGTAGGATTCTAGAGGATAGGTGGGATTCGTGTGATAGGTGTTCAATTACTTGCTTGAGATTCACATAGACCAGAAGAGATGATGTTTGATTATGGTGTGTTTGAATGGTTAGGTAGTGATTTGTTTTTGGTGCGGGGTATGTCTCGGTATTCAGGCAAAGGGCCAATTTTAGTACTAGACTTCTTTTCCAAATCTTTGACTTTCTCAGAGTCTATTAGGTCTAGAATAGCATTTCTAAGGGTTTTACAAACATCAGTTATGTGTCCGATAATTTGGTGGAAGTGACAGTAAAGGTTTGGGTTGATATGAGGTGGTAGTGAATTTGGTAGTGGTTTTGGCACACGAGGTTATAAAAGGTTTCTGTGTCGAAGAGTTTGAAAGATCATGGAGAGAGGTTGGTTGAACTTTGGAGGTTTTCCATGGCTCAAAGGGCTATGTATAAGTGATTCCAGATATTCGAGTAGATTATAATCCACTGAACTTTGGTTACCCATTTCTTGATTTTTAGCTTCATCAAGCTTAGAATGATAGGGTTGCTTGGAGTGATCTCGCAGGAGTTCATTTATGAGCATGAGAAGTTGATTGAAGCCTCTGGTAAGGGTGTTAGTGTTTTCCTTCGCTAGAGCCTCAAGTTGAGTGATCCTATAGGCTAGTTCTTGGTTCTTCATTATCGGTTCAGATTCGTTGATGCTTGTTGCCCTAAATGAGGATTGTGGAAGCTCTTATTGGTAAAACTCACAATCATCTTTAGGTGTACTTAAGACCCCTTTTTCTTTGTTCAATTTAGGACTATGAGTGTCAGATGCCCCCTTGCCACTTAAGAGGATTATCTCATCCTTAAAATCTGGGGTTTGATTAAGGATTTTCCTAATTTTTGTTTGAAGCATGACCTTGATTTCAGCTCTGAGGATGTCAATTAGGCCACTACCAGCTATTGATTCCTTCTTATCCTCTTTGAGGCTTTGATTCCTAAATTGTTTGGCCATTTTGAATCCTAACTATTTCTAACTCTCCCTTTAGGGTTGCTTTTGGAATTTATGATTGCAGAAATGATGGGGTTAGTGCAAATGCATGTATGTGTACAATTATCACAAGATGTGTGCATGGATGCATGATGCTATTCAAAAGTATGAGATTAGTATGCATATTATGTCATGTGCTACGAGATATTTATTGATGTATGGAGCCTTATTAGGAATGCATATAATGTTCTTTGAAGCGGAAACATAACAAAAGAGAAAAGGTTAGTAATAAGATAAGCTAAAAGAAAGAATTATGGATGCTTGTCATGCCATAAGGTATAGAAAAGTTATTGTGTGTGCATGATGTGCCATGCAAAGGAATAGGGTGAGAATGTATGCAAAAATGCAGGATGGCTGCAAGAAGAATATGAGTTAGTGTATACTATTTACATGTATATTATATCTGCATGAATAAAAAAAGGAATAAAATTGGTTAGTATTTCCTGCACAGGGAACAAACCAATTAGAAGCAAGCTCTCACTTCCAACCTTATTGCTCCACATGGTTAGTTAGTCTCTGTCCTAGGTAGGTTTTGACCCGATAGTCAGTAGGGGACTATAGTTCCTTTCTCGGACTAGGTTGCTTTAATTTTTATTAATGAGAACCAAAAGGTAAACTAAGGAATAGTGCTTAAATGTACTCGAGGTAAGCGTATAACGTCAATGTGAGGACCAGTCGTTAGGTCACAAATGGCGTCTATAGTCCTTACAAGCCCGTGTGTGTAGGGGCTATAGCCAACAAGAGGGTTCCAGTTTCATGTCCCCACATCAATATTCGATACGTTTACCAAGAGGCATGAAAGCATTGTTTGATAGTTTATGATTTGATTCTTTCAACATAAATATCTGCAATCTAGTTGAATTCCTAACCCATTTGTTTGATCTGATAAGGACAAATGGACGACGCTTGTAGGTTCTATCATTAAAAGATATCACTATTCACCAGTTCTCATAGGCTATTCATACTGAGGTGAATGATTCTTATCATTCCTTGCACATCAGGCTTATACAAGGTAAACAAGGATCACACAGTCTAAGTGTGAGCAGTTTATGAGAACGGATGTAATGACGTTAATCGATGATGGAAACTAAAAGTGTCATAGCATTTATGATTTTCTGGTCAAACGGACAACATCAAGGTTAGCATGCAAAGCTTGGTAGGATCCTAGTTGAGATTTCTATTGGTTTATTTATATGGGCTGAGTCGAGGGTATAAGGCTAAGGACTCCTTTAGCGAGAATGCCCCCTCCATAACTAGAGTTATGGACTTCGGTCAATGAGTCTAACATTCTTTTGATAACTTGAGTCACCCCCCTTAAGGACTTGGGTCACAGACTCTAGTCAGATTAGTACGACAAAACCACGAGTAAAGGCTAAAGGTGAAAAATCAAAATCGGTCACCCTATGACTCGTGTGGAACCATGGTGGATCATTTTTCATCATTGTCAGTTGATAGGGACTAAGAGTGCAAGTGTGATTGTGTAGTGCAAATGCCATGGTGAAGGGCTCCATATGATTGAGTATCATGTAATGAGAAATAGTCATTTTTGAATTGATCTCTCTAACCAGAGTCCCTAGTGGAGTCGTCACTGTGAGTGATCAAGGATTATTTTAAGGATTTCGAGGGACATGGTAACTTTGCCGAATGGGACATATGTTCTGTTTATGGGATAGGGAAAAATGATTGGTCTTAGGGGGATATAAGACGCTTTTTGTTTGGAGTCATCACCTAGTTTTTAGAAAACTAGGAAAAGATGAAGGGACAACATCGGGTCACTCAACGAGTATCGTCCCCAGCAGAGATTCTAAGCCTATGAGATCTCATATACTTTTTGACTATTTCTCATTTTAATACTCAATAAATGGCTATCGCAACACCCTAGTTTTGGTAATGACAGTTGATATAAATGCATTC
>CATIWM010233302.1:0-12244 GCA_949671775.1 Mallotus repandus
TACAAAAACAACCACAAAAAACCAATAAACTTACAATATTAGTCAAAAGGTCTCTTAAATAATATAGAGTATGAAAAAAGGTTTTCGAAGTTACACAGTAACCCCAAATGCAGAGCTTAGTTTCACAACATCATTTTTATCTAATACTTCACGATTGATGTACAAAAAACAAAAACACATAAAAAATAAAAAAATAAAACAATTAAAAAAACAACATATGTATAAAATAATTTACTTCTTTTTCTTAATAATATTTTTTTCAAGTCAATTCTCAAACCCTTGCTCTAATTCATAATTTAATAATGCATCAACATCATCATCAAAAGGGTTCACATCAAATTTCATAGCAGAACAACCGGAATCATACTCTTCTATAAATGGAGACTCCATTAATGGACCAGGCTTCATAACCCTCTTCATGTTTCTTTGAAATATATTAATGTGAAAAAAGCATAAGAAAAGAAAAATAACAATAAAAATAAAAAGCTAAAAAATTGAAACAAACAACATTAAATCAATCACAAAATAAAAAAAAACAAATTACATTACTCACTTTCTCTACAACATCATCAATACTCTTCAAAATTGAATCATTATAATTCTCTTTTGATTTTTCTTCATCATTAACATTTTCAATATCATCATCATCCTCAACATGAACAACTTCTTTCTCTTCCATTTCTTTTCCTCAACCTTTTTCTTTTCCAAATCATCTTTTTCTTCAATATTTTTTCCTCAACCTTCTTTTTCTTTTCAAAATTAGAAACAACAACAACATAAAAAATAACACCACCATCAGAACCACCATTAGCAACTTTAATTTGAAACTTAAGCAAAGAAGTCTCTTCCTCAAATTTCTTTTCAAAATCATCAATTTTTTTTATCATAAAAAGACTTCAAAGAAGAAATATCACTCAAAAAATTATTCTCCATCAGCTTAAATTTCTTATCAATTAGCTCTTCAAAATAAAAATTTTGAAAAAAAAAAAGATTCAATTTCTTCATTAGATATTTTCTTGTCCTCATCAGATTGTTTTTCAACAACTTTAGATTTTTAAGACTTGGGAGCCTAAAAATCATCAGAGCTAAGATTCTTTTCTTCATCGGAAACATATATGGTAGACTTCACCTTCTCATTCTTCTTATTACTAAAATCAAAATCACTCAAAAATAATATTTTCTTCTTTTCATCAATAGAAACAACATCATTGAACTTCAACTGCGTTAAAAAAGAAAAACTCAACAAAAAAAAACATATAAATAATAAAGAAAAATGTTAAAAAGAATAGCCACAAAAGCTTTAAAAAAAAATCCTCCATGCATCTAAAATTAGGGACTACAAGAGATTTCCACTTCAACATACGTAGAATAACAAATTCCTTTAATTCAACAAGCTTCCCCTAATAATAACAGCATATTTCATAAAACTAGAAATGAAGAGCAAGAGGAAAACCCAATAGTCTATAATATCGTTTATCAGCAAACTTAAGAGCCTTCCATTTCAAAGAATGAACAAGAAAATTGAACACTTCCTTATCTGAAGGATAAACATTGTAATCACCATTATTAATGAGCATCAAGTGTTCAAAATTATCTATTTTTGACAGGAAAAAAAAAAAACACTCAACAAAATATAGAAGAGCAAGCTTAACAGAATCTTCATCGGAAACAACTTTTTTACTCAAAAAAATTCTTCAACAAAATTCATTGTTATCTTCTTTAAACCATCAAAATATTTCCTAGACAAATTTTCCTTCATATAAAGAACACAAATTTTATCCAAATTACCCACACATCTTAGCCCTAATAGAAGGAGTGCAAAAATTTCTATCCCAGAACCGTACTTCCATATATTATTTTAAAAATTAGAATTCTTCTACAATATAAACATTTGTATTTATACAAATGGAATTAGAACTGTTAGATTACTAATAATTTAATTATAGCTATTAATATATTTTACAGATATTGGTACACAAAATAATCAATGGTTGTAATTAAATAAAAATAAATTCAACGATTCTAATTCTATTTATATAGATGTACAAACGTTTGTACCATAGCAAGCGCTTAAAAAATTATTAAAACTTGATTGAGCTCAATGTACCAGTTACATACATCAAATTATAAAATTTATAGCAACTAAAAAAAGTAAACATTGTTTTAATCATAACTAGTACTAATTTTGTTGATCCAGTTTAATATTGATTTAGATTTTAATTTTAGGAATTCAGAAAACTTTCAATCAAAGAAAGGAAAAATCTACAAAAGCAGCATCCAATACTTAACCAGTCTAGAAGTGAAACTTGTTGGTCCCTTTCAGAGACTTGCAAACGGAGGCCATTTGTGTACAAGAAACACCGGGTCCATTCACAGTCCCGAAAAACATTTTCGATGGTTTCCTCTCCTTCTCCACATCTCTTACAAATTGGATCAGTTTGCAAATTCCTCTTTAACATCTCCGACCCTACCGGAAGCAGATTATGGAATAGTCTTCAAGTAAAAAACTTCACTTTCAGAGGGGTCATCATTTCCCAAAGCCATTCCCAGTTTGAAGAAGAAGAAGAATAAGTAGCGTATGCCACAGAACTTGACTGAAGTGAGCTTTTTAATCATGTGATAGCATGTTTTAACTGAGTATTTCCCGTTTTTAGTAGAATGCCATTTAAGAGTATCTTTAGGATGCCTACAATTGATAGGTAAAGACAATATTTGCTCTGCCTCTAATGGGTGAAAGAGAGCAGCGATTTTATTTCGATCCCATACATCTTTATTATCAGCCTAACCTTCACGTTCAGATCCACTGCTCTCTGCGGAATTGAAGGTCTGAAGTTTGGTTGCGCCGGAAGCCACCCATTGATTTAGAGAGTTGGTTGAAGAGAAATTTGGTTAATTTGAGTTAAATATCTAGCTATGTGATGGAAAAGGGAGAATTATCCCATTTTGAACCCATAACTTTCAAATAGTAGGCATCCAAGTCCAATAAAATAAAATTTTAATTATTTCACACAAAATCTTTTTACTGGATGATACATCATGTATTATATTATACACCAATAGGTAACAAAGGTTATAACATTTTGCAATTTTTAAAAATATTTTAATTTTTAAAATTTGATAATAAAATTCTAGTTTAATCTTTTTTTTTCAATTTCAGCGTAATATCTATTTTGACCAAAATTTTAAAAAATATAGACGTGATATTTGAAGGGAGTAAATGTATTTTTATTGTGTTAGGATTACAATAATTTGTTAAATTAAAATATCTCTGTCAAATTTATCAAAGTTTAAAATTAATTTTCAAAAAAAATACAAATATTTTAATTTGTAATACTAAGAAGCCTGTATTATAGTGCTAAACTTATTGAAATAATTCATTTTATTTAAAGGGTGTTTGGTTTAGTTAATTTAAATAGCTGATAGAGGTTTCTCCTCAATTAGATAACTTTTAGATATTTAGTAAAACTTAAAAATCAACTTTTGATAGCTATTTTTATCGAAAATAGTTAAGAATTTAATTAGCTCCATTTTAGAATTTTTTTTAATCAACTGATAGCTGATTTTATTTATTTTTAATTTAGATTATTATACCCTTATTAAAAATAACTAATAACAAAATTCAATTAAATTTAATGTATATAATTAACTTTATATAATTTATAGTAAAATAAATATTATTTTAAATTATAATCAGTAATTAAATAATTCTAGTATTTATACCTATAATTTTTTAGAAAAAATCATACAACAAAAATTTATATTTTAAAGCTCATTTTTAAATGATTTCTATTATTAATCTTAATTAATATATAAATAAAAAACAGTAAATTATTTTGTCTGTTACTATATAGTATTTTTAAATAACTTACATAATTAAAATTATTATAAAAAACATAAAATTATATTTAAAAATGAATTATACTATTAATCGTCATTTGACATACTAATAGCAACAACCAATAAAATTTTACCAAACGATTCATATTTTTCAGTTACTAGCTACTAACTGTCAATAATCTAAAACGGTTGTTAGCTATCTATTATAAACAGTTGTTTCAAACATACCTTACATATGGTGTGTCCATAAATTTATAATTTTAAACCTAGCAAATAGTCATGCATGTGAACTTATGTTAGAATATCATTATTATCCTCTTAAAAAGATTGAAAAAACTGGGATAAGCTTCCAATTTTTAGTATTGGAACATTAAAATCTTGGGTTTTTTATAAAAATGTCAAAAAAAGAAGACCATTTACATCAAATTACCTTTTTTTTTATCAAGGGATAATAATAATTTCAGTCCTATAAGTTATACCAGATTTTCAATTAAGTCCTACATGTTCTATTTTTTTACGATTAAGTTCATTATGAATTTTAAAAATTACCCGTTAGTCCTAGTCTGTTATCTCTAACAGAAAGTGTATATGTGACTTTAAAAATGCTTATAGGGGTAATGATGTCATCATAATATTGCCACATTGGACTGCCATGTCACTCATGACTAAACTTCCTACTACACCTCTTCTTAGACCCTTCACTAGCTCCTTTGTCGCCACAGTCTCCGCCTCCTTCTCCCCCTCCTTCATCACTAACAACACCACCCAACACCATCACCATCATTAACAAAATTAACAACCACCATTACCTATAATAACATTAACACTAATGGTATAGAAAATCAACGTCATCATCCATAACAATATATATAATTAATCACATCAACATTGAAGCAGTAGATTGTGAAGAAGAATAGCACAATGAAAGCAAAAAAAAATCAGTTACTATAAGTTGTTGTAGAAACAAGAAACAATAATAATAATAAAAAGAAGAAAGTGAATCTAAAGAAAGACTTTAGAACCCACGGTTGCCACCGCCATAGCACTCGAAGGAGACCTTTTTACCTCAACAAATCTCTAAAGATATTAGGAAGCCACTGACCTGTACGACCTCCATTTCTCATATAATTGATCCATTTGAGATGGGTGAGGCAACTCCTTCAAATTATAAAGCAATTGTACTCCAAATCATAAACATATGCACAGACCAAGAACCAATCCCATTAACGATAGTGAGCATTGTAAAAAGCGACTTATCATCTACCTACTTTGCAATGTCAATCTTCTTTTCAGCCTCCTCTAAATCCCTTTCTTTCTACTTATGAATCTTGTCACTTTCTACTTATGAATCTTGTCACTTTCATTTACCTTTTCTTCTCTCTAGTTGAGGGTTTTACGAAGCTCACATAGCCTCTCTTCCCCTTTCTTTATTTTCTTCTCCCACTCAAGTAAATCTTTTTTCTGTTTGTCGAAAGTTGCTTGGTGTGCTTCTCTCCTGAATGCAATTAATAAGATATTTATATTATGAATGACATTACTCATATCTTTTGCATGCACAATAAATAAATAGATATTAAACACTTGTAGGTAGAGTCTACTCAAAGTTTAAGGAAAGCGCTCCCTTTGAAGCATGCTTTCACGAGCTTCAACCTCTTGCAATTTCATATCTAGCTCTGAGCTCTTTCTGTTGATTTCAAAATGCTTTGTTTCAATAGCATGCAACTTTTCTTCCACCTCCATATATTTCTTTTCAACTCCAACAGACAAAGCTTTTTCATTAGTCAATTTTAACTCAGAAGCATGCTTGATATGTTCATGCTCCTCTTATAAATCACATAAATGTTGAATCCAAATTTAAAATTATTGAATCTGATAAGAAGATTGACAAGGCAAGAAATAAATTTACTTAATTAAGGAAGAGAGAAGAGGATTCGCTTCCCAAAGATAGTGAATCGCATTCTGTAACTAACATTCGTATGAAAGTGATATTGCGGTGACCCGAGGAGGCACCCCTGCTAGCGGTCGTGGTTGGGTTGTTTGGGTTTTATTAGATTTTAAGGAGGTTTTTAGGGGTTCAGTGGCAATGGTGTTGTTTAATTGGGAGGAATTGGAGTCAGTGGCAATGGATTCCGGTGAGAGTTTACTGACTTTACGAGGATGGGATTGAGGAATTTTGGCTGAAGGAGTGGTGGTTGGTTGAGGAACATTGATTAATTTAGTGCTAGAGATAATGGTTGTGGCGGATTCATGCGGTGGCTAAGTTATTAGCTGCTCTTGGATAGTTGAAAATCCAATGGTAGGTGCAATAGTAGTGGGAGATTGTGAATAGAGGAGGCCATATCAAAAGCTGACATGGAATAGAACAGCTGACATCAACAACCATATGTGCATAAATCATGCCACGTATACACTTTCCATTAGAGATAACAGACTAGGACTAACGGGTAATTTTTTAAATTCATACTGAACTCAATCGTAAAAAATAGAACATATAAGACTTTATTAAAAATCAGGTATAAGTTATAAGACTGAAATTGTTGTTATCCCTTTTATTAATAAATTACACACGTGCCATGCCTTTTTTTGCATCTTTTTTTCCCGCTCAACGTACTTTTCCCTTTAACCCATCATCTTCTTCCTTTAGTTTAATTATTTCTTTCAGCTATAACTCCTTCGAAAACTTGTCCTTGAGGCCCCGCAAGAAATATCTCAAAATAACAAGAGGAAGGAGATCTACCTCTTGGCTTTCTTGCCTTTGAGATCCTGGAGCATCCTTCCCACTATCTACTCCCACCAAATTGTCAGGTACAACAAATTTTAGAAACTATTCACTGACAACGAGCTCGATAGAAAATTCTTTAGCTTCATTAGGCCAAGGGTCTTACACACAATCATTGTAAATCCACCCTTCTTCTTCTTCGTCTTTAATACTTTTAGGTTTCTAATTTACCTCTGCAAAAGTTCCCTTGTTGCTTTTCTTGGTTATTTATTCTAAAATTTGAGTTGGGTTTTATATTTTTGGAAGTGGAGTTTTGTTAATTTGAAAAAGGAACTCACTTTGTGTTGCCATATTTTTCAAAAGCATTTTGAAAAACTTTTATCGTTAATTCAGTAGCTCCCTTTTATTTTCTCTTCCTGTTTTCTTCTTATTGTTCCACTCATTTGAGAAGATACTTATTAAAGCAAAAGGAATTAAATAAACTGTGGGATTGTGAGAAGGCTCTCATATCTCGGATACAATCTATCAAAGAAGAGCCTCATTTGTTCTCTGCATATATTGATGAATTTATTTTATTTGCTTGCAAATTGATAGACTTAACTTGGAGATGGAAGCAGCTAAGCGAGATTATGATATGAATTAGATTTGGTCTACTTTTTATGTCAGATGTTGTCTCTTTTTTTATTTCTTTTTTTTTTCTTTTTGGTGGGTTTTTTTCTTAATTTTTCTTCTCTTTTTATTTTATAATAACTTACAGAGTTTTTATGAATGATGACGATGATGGTGGTGGTGGGCTATTTATCATTTTATGGTAAAAAATAAAATTATTTTTCAATTTATGGTACTTTTGAAACTAATTTCTTTTTTTATAATTAAATTTGAAAGAATTTTTCAATTTGTAGTAATTTTGGTTGAGGTGGCACTACTGGAGAGAGTGAAGACCCATACAACCATTGGCAATGGCGGAATGTCTATTGGCAGTATAGATAGACATTTTTTTCATATATTTTGGCCGTAGACAAGAAAATTATTAATGGCCATTGTGCACTATTCTTCTTATTAGTAAATATTGTAGGAATGGCCATGCATAAACAAGGCGAACCAAAAACAGGGCCAACTAAATAAATAATTTGTTTTTCACTACCTAATTAAGAAATAAATGATTATGATTAATTTTAAATTTTTTTATTATAATTAATAATATAATGATTATGCTAATGGCGGTTTGGCTTTTTTTTTTTAAGTAAACATCCCTTCTTGTTATCTTCCCATTCCGCCATTCTCAATGGCATAATGGCTTTTTTTTAAAAAAAATATCACAAAAAGGGAAATAGTTTCAAAAGTACCATAAAAAGAGAAATAATTTTATTTTTTGCTATAAAATGGTAAATAGCCTAGTGGTGATTGTGGTGGTGATAATAAATTTAAAAAAAATTAATTAATTAAAATTTAAGAAAATTTCAAAAAATGACCTATTTGGCTAGACCTCTTTCTTTTATAGTCCAACCCTTTTTATTTTTCCAAAACTGATTTTCGCATTTTCAATTTTGGCCAGCTTTTTATCTTTCAAGAATAACTTTCTCCATGTTTGTTTTGTGTTCTTTATAACAGGCTCCGCGTCGAAGCAAAAGAAGGCAAAGAAACTGAAGGTGAATGTTGCTAAAACTGTCGGTGAAATTGATGCCGTAGATCTCGCATCATTTCTCGCTTATATAGGGAACTCTTTTCATAGTTGATGCATCTGAAAAAGGCATTATAGAACTCTATATTCAAGGAAAACTCGATGGAAGAAATATCAGATCTATCAGCGACGACACCGCAATAGCAGCAATAACCATCATCGACATTGGTCTCAAAGATGCTTGCGTTGAATCTTCTTTTCTCCAATTCCGCGACCTCCGCTCTCTTCTTAAGTTCCTCCGATATGTTGCTCAGTCCAATTTAAAAATCAATATCTTTTGTTAAACTCAATCTATACCTGAACTCCAAAGTTTAATTGAATTTTTTTATTAACTCAAAGCTGATTGAATCATTGATTAATTAATTAGGTTAATTCTTTGTCTTTTGTGTTGATATGAGCAGTGGTTCTAGTTTTGTTTGGACACTTGTTGAAAGAATACTAGTCCTTCAACTGCTTCAGAAATTGCTCTTGCACTTCATGTTCTTAAAAGCTGTTGTCTTCTTCATGGTGAGAGCACCATTTTGGCTCATCAACGTAAGGCTATCGAGGTCCTATTTCTTTCTATTTTAGTGTATGATTTTTGCATTTTGGATTCTTAGTTGTGTATGTAGCTCTAAGTTCGCAACTGGATTCGCTAATGTGGCTGTTCATATTCAAAATTAATTTTTTATAGTTTTATTTTCTTCATTTGCATTTATGGTACAATATTTTATTAGATCTATTCTGCTAAAGAATTGAGCTTTTTGGCGTGTTATGATTGATTCATTTGCAGGTCTTGTTGCGTATATTATCCACAGAGGTTTTTAAACTGATAATGAAGTGTGATTACCATATGTATCTTATTGAGTTTAAAACTGATGTTAGAGAAAAGAGGCTGTTGAAAGCACCCTCACTGTTTACAAATTTGCTTATGTTTCTATTGTTAATGATCAAATCTACTCATGTCTCACTATTTACAAATCTACAATTTGTTGATGTTAATGGTCAACGTTGGCCTTTATTTTTCATGTATAGTAAGTCATGACCATTAGCTTAGTCTTCACGCCCATTATGTTTTGTCTGCGGAATTAGGAAATAGTTATTAACATCCTTTGGCTTAGATGTATTAATTGGCCCCCATTACGCTATAAGTTATTTGTTTGTTCTGTCATGCAACAATATCATTGTTGATGAACTAAATGATACCTCACAGGTGGCACGCATAGTGATTAATCATATTGATTTCAGTAATGATCCTAGAAATATTTTAAGAAACATTTATTTGATCTTTATGTAATATTTTAATTGGTTTCTCAAATGGAAAGTGGTCCTTATAGAACTTGTTAACAAAATTGTAAGTTGATTATGACAAAGTAACTATGGAGCTCCAATTATAGGGAGATCTATTAGGACTATCAAATACTGCAGGAGTGCTTGTTGGTGTCTTTGGTATTGCTGCTACTGATACTTTTTTTTTTCCTCACATAAGTGGTCTCAATGAGTGGTTGCATTTTCAAGTTATAAACTATAACTATCAGCTATAGTTTCATTTTCATAATAATTTCTGAATTTTAGGATATTTACTTTAAGTTCCTTTTATTTTAGGTTGGTTACCTGTTGATCTTTTAATTTTATTCACTTGTAATTTTATTATTTTCTTAGTCTATTGATTAGAAATGAGATTATCTTCAATGATTTCCCATGAAGAGTATTTTCTCCTTTTATCCAGTACTCCTTTTTATTATATAAATATGCTTGCTTTCTAGTACAACTTTATTTAGAAATAGTAAAAATGTTTTTTCCTCCTCTCAAATTCTAGCTCAAAAAAGACACGTTTTTTTTTTTTCTTGTTTTTTTTGTTGCTGTTTTTTATTGTTTTCCGATTGTTGCTTGTAATTGCTTATGTTTTTCAGTGTTATTGTTTTTTTTTTACTTTTTATTTTTAAGTGTTGTTGCTTGTTGTTGTTTTTATTTATTTTTTATTTTTCATTTTTTTGGATGTTACAAATGCGCCATAAAAATTTTTAGCTAAATTTTTTGTTAAATACACCAAATAAGCTTTGTTTTATTCAATTTTTTTTTGTTAGTTAGTTAAATTACTATGACTAATTGGAAAAAAAAAACTCACTCACTATAATACATGCGTCAAACTTCCATAAGTTGGCAAATGAACAAGCTCTTTTAAGAAATTGAACCCCCACAAACAACTTGGTTATTTATATGTCAGGTCCGGGTTTAGGAAACTAATATTTTGACATTAATACTTTTCAAATACATTATGAAGAGTTTAAGGCAATGGGCAGTGGCACCTGCACTCAGAAATGAAGGAGAGGCAGCGTTGGAGAGCTGAAGATGACTCCTTGTTACGTGTATATGTTAAACAATATGTAACAATACTGAGAAAAAATGTTGAGCAAAAAATAAAATAAAATAAATGTTGAGAAAAAAATATTAAGAGTATTTTAAAAATGTTGAGCATAAAAAAACATTGAGAAAAAAATATTGATAAAAAATAGTATTTTAAAAATAGAAAAAAAAAAGTTTAGCAAACAAATGTTGAGAAAAAATGAAGAAAGTAGAAAAAAATGTTTGATTCAAAAAAAATAAAAGGATAAAATTTGATTAAAAAAAAGAAGAATCAAATTGGTGATTTGATTAGACAAACCATATCCGTACCTGGTTTTGTTCTTGAAAGAGCTTCTAGAAGAGCTATAGTCTAAATTTGAAAAAAAAATAACTTCCTTAAAGTTATTTTTGAAAATACTTTTGGTCAATGTGACTTTTGATATTATTTTTTATTTTTTGGTTATTTAAGAAAAAATCCCTTAAAAGTTTACCAATTTTTTTATTACCAATTTTTTTTTACACAACAAACTTAAGAAATAATAAGAATGGTACATAAAAATAGTATATTTTCTTAGTATTATTTGTATATGATACAATCAAAATAATATATTTTCTAAATATTATAAGTATTTGAAACTCAAAATAGTATCTGAAAATTAAAAATAGTATCTCAAACTCATAAAATACAGTATACTATTTGAATATTATATGTATGTGACACTTTAAAATCATATCCGATACTAAAAATAGTATATTATCTGAAATTATTCAAATATTTTTCTATAATCAAAAATATATTTTCTGAATATGATTTGTATTTGAAACTCAAAACAGTATCTAAAAAGTAAAAGACAGTATCTCAAACTCATAAATACAGTATACTATCTGAATATTATATGTATTTGAAACTTCAAAATCATATTCGATACTAAGATCAGTGTATTATCTGAATATTATTCAATTTTTCCCCAATCAAAAGTATGTTTTCTGAATATTATTCGTATATGAAACTCAAAACAAAATCTGAAACGTCAAAATCGTATCAAATGCTAAAGCAGTATATTATCTGAATATTATTTAAATATTTTCCTCCAATTAAAAGTATATTTTTTGAATATTATTCGTATGAAACTCAAAATAGTGTCTAAATATGATAATTTGAGTAAGTATATATTGTTAGAAAAATTATCAAAGAAATAGATGACCTTGAGTAATAAATTTCAAATATAATTATCTTCAATTAATTAAAATAAAAAATAAATAAAAATAATTGATATATGCATATCAATTAATTTGAATCCAAGTGCCCATCTTTTTTCAAATGCATGAAACATGAAAATATTTTTCATTTATTTCTATATTATTATTTGTATATTTTATTTTCCATGTATAAAATGAATAAAATAATATTAGCCTAATATATATAAATATACAAATTTATATTTCAAAATATTTTTCTAAGATATCCGAACTTTAGTTATTTATTAAAACTAACATGAGTTATATAATTTAAATATGTTAATTATAATATCTGAAAAGATCACACCATCTATATATTTATTAATACCCAAAACTAAAACTAAAAACAAAAACAAAAAACTAAGAATAAAAAATAAAAAAACAAGGAAAAAAATAAATAATGTGAAAAAATAAAGATAAAAAAAATAAGAAAAAAATAAAAA
>CATIWM010233392.1:0-13818 GCA_949671775.1 Mallotus repandus
TCACACCTAAAAGAGCTTTACCAAATCATCATTAGTATTAATGTAATTATTGATTAAAGAGTTTAATCAATTAATTAAGATTAATGGAATTGGATTTATGCCTTAAGCAATGATTCTAGCATATCATGAAAGCTAATTCAAATAGGGGTTTAATTATTAATCTATACTTAATTAATATGAGATATTAATTAAAGTATTAAATTAATAATATATGTTATTTCTAGTTGGATTTGGATTAATGGCCTAATTTGTTTGGGCCTAGGCCCAAAAAAGTTTTGGACCAAAAATAAATCCAAGATTTTGAGAAAGCCCATGGACTTAATCCAAGCCCATTTGTTATATGGATTGGGCTTGGGCCAAGTGTTGGCCCAATTACTAAGTCCAAGTCCATGTATATGTGAATGGACAAATTTATTATGTTAGGCATACATTATCTCTTAAGTGTATAATGTTGACCAAGGCAAATGATAAGTATTAAGTTTGGCTTATTAGGCTTGGCATATTAGGCACATTATCTCTAATGTGTAAAATGCTGACCTTGTCCAAATCAAGATTAGGTTACAAGATTAAGTATAAAGAATGTATGTAGACATATATATGAGATGTATTAATTCTCTACATAATTCTTGGTGCACTAGATAAGTACATAAGTTGTATACTTATCATGATGAGTTGTACACTTATCATGCGATAAGGTTTTGCTTTCTCTACTTATATATACATAACCTAAGATATATTTCTTATGTTAGAGTGTTTTGTGTAAAGACACAAAAAGAGAAAAACAACAAACACACAATAAAAACCTCAAGTGTTCTTGCAAAAAGATTAAATTAGTGCAAGTCTTATGAGGTTCAATATAGAGGGTGCTTGCATCTAATCAAATCTAAGAAAGAAGGAGACTTAGAGGAGCCTTGGGGTTTCAAACTAGAGGCCTAACATTTGGGAGGCTAAGCAATTGATTCAAGTGTTGAACCTAACTACATAAAAGCTTGTAGATACTATTGTGGTCTACATCAAACTTAGGAGATTGTAAGTTTTCTTAAAACTTAGAATCCCTAAGTTGTATGTGCTCACCACATAAGTCTTGGATGCCTAAGTAGCATAACCGTTTTCTTTCAGTATCAACTAGATAACTTATGTTTGCCATAAAAGATTAACTTAGATTTATCATACATAGGTACATTGGCTTGAAAACATACAATCGGCCCAAAACATACAATCAGGTTAATAATTCATTCTCTTATTATAAAGTGAAAGCGATAATCAAGAAGAAATTCATTGGCCTCACATATTTCTGTGCCCATCATTCTTTTCATCATAGAATGATGAATGGTCAACACCATCCCATATTGAAGGGTAATATGCCTTTAGATATTTGCAATTTATCGGTCTTACATGTGGCTCACCTCCTTATCTGCTAAGAGATAAGCACCACCTCTCAATACTTGAATTACTGAAAAGGACCTTCCCAATTTGGACTCCATTTACCAAGGTACCAGTCTTTAAGTTTGAATGGAAGTACCAGTTTCTATACTAGGTCTCCCTCCTTAAAGAACTTGCATTTTGCTTTCTTGTTGTATGCCCACTCCAATTTTCTTTTTTATATAATTATTCGGTCATATGCCATGAGCCTTTTTTCGTCCAACTAGTCTAGCTCTTGTATCATGCTTTAAGTATACTCAGAAATAGATAGGTTCAAATTTACTTGCCTTATTAGCGAGGCTACTGTTAGTTCCATTGGCAACATGGATTTATGGCCATAAACCAACCTGAAAGGAGAAGTGCATGTGGCTGATTTCTGGCTGGTCCTTAGTGTCCAAAGTACCTCAGATAAGTTTTCATGCCATATTCAAGGATTCTCTTTTATGGACTTCTGAATCACCATTTTTACTAATTTATTGGTTGCCTCAGCCTACCCATTCACTTCGGCATAGTATGGTGATGAGTGGAGCAGTTTGATTTTGTAATTTTGAGCAAAGGCCTAAATCTCTTCTCCTCAGAATATGGTGCCATGATATGTGGTTATAGACTCCGAAATCCAAAGCGATGTATAATATTCCTAATGATGAATTCTTTAAAAGAACAGCTTCCATCCATTTCGTGAAGTAATCTATGGCGACAAGCATAAAACCATGCCCTTTAGATGATGGTGGATAAACCTTTCCAATAACATCCTTTACCCATCCTTTGAATGACCAATGCTTGATGATGGAGTGTAACTCTTTAGTTGGAACATGTTGCATTGGTCCATGCTTCTAACAAACTTCACATCCTTTGACATAATTGCCGCAATCCTTTTACATGGTCAGCCAAAAGTATCCTTACTGCCATATTAACCATTTCATCTTCCTACTTCCTTGATGGTCACCTACAATCCCTTCGTAAGCTTTGTTTATGACTAGCATTGCTTCTTTATGGCCAATGCATCTTAGTAGTTCTTCCGAGACCGATCTTCTATACAATTCTCCATCCATCAGCAGCATCTTGGTTGCTAGAACTTTGGTTTGGCATTTAGCTTATTATGATGGATTATTGAGGTATTCTTTGATTTCTAATTGCCAATTGGCCTCCAGATCAATGGTGGCTGCTTGAAAATAAAGATCGTTAGAGTTTACTGGTAAAGAGGAATTGAGCCTAATCAATGTTGGTATGGATTCAATCTTGTCTTTGTAACTAGAGCCCAACTGGGCTAAATTGTTTGCTTCCCTATTGGCCTTCCTTTCCATATATTATAATCAGACTCTATTAAACCCTTTTAGCATGTGCTGAACTTTATTACAATATGCCCTCATTGTGGTCAATTGATATTTATACTCTCCTGAAACCTACTTCACCACCAGTATTGGATCGCTAAAGATATCTACGTCATGGACTCTAAGCTTAGCAAGAATATCAACTGTAATTAAGAGAGCTTTATATTCAGCCATATTGTTTGTACAAGGGAAATCGAGCATGAATAATATCGTTTTGATGATATGTGGTGATTCCAGCACTATACCTGCCCCAGAGCCCAATGAGGACCTTGAACCATCAAACCATACTCTCTACTCTATAGCTTCATAAAAATCCATTGGTATTTCCAAGGTGGGATGATCAACCAAAAAATCGGCTAACATCTGCCCTTTTACAATTTTTTAAGGCACATATTGTAATGTGAATTCTGGAAAAGCCATAACTCATTTAACGAGCCAATTCCTGAGGAATGGTCTTGAAAGAATGTATTTGATAACATTGGTCTAGCTAATCACCCATACCATAGAAGAAAATAAGTAATACTTAGGCTTATATCATGTGAAGTATAGAAAAAGTCTAAGTTTTCAATGGAAGAATACCTTGTTTCTATATCCGTTAAAGCCTGAATGAGGTAGTAAATGGATCGTTCATATCTATCCTACTCCTAGGCGAGTAAAGCACCTATAGAGGTTTCTGAGGCCGAAATATAGATAATTAAAGGGAAATTCAGCTTAGGAGCAGCCATGACTAGAGGGTGAGTCAGGTATGCCTTAATTTAATCAAACGCATGTTGATGTTCAGTCATTTATATGAAATCTTCTATGTCTTTAAGTTTCAGTAGGGGTGACCGAATTCTTAGTCAGCCTGTTGTGTTGGATATGAATCTCCTGAGATAGTTTATTTAGCTGATTAACCTATGTAGCTCTTTTTATACTTAAGAGGCGTAGCTTGAATAATTGCCTTAGTCTTGTTAGCATCTACTTCCACCCCCCACTGGTGCATTAAGAATCCAAAAACTGGGCCACTGATACTCCAAAGGCACATTTAAGAGGGTTCATCTTTAGCCGATAAAGCCTCATTCTTTTGAATATTTTTTGTAAGATGGTATAGATGTTGCTCATCAGCCTTGGACTTGACAATCATATCATCTATATACTTCCATGAAATCTCCAATTAATGAATCAAACATCTCGTGCATTGCCCATTGATAAGAAGCCCCTGCGTTTTTAAGGCCGAAAGGCCTGACCACCCACTCATAGCTCCCAACGGCACCAGGACACCTGAAAGACATTTTACTTACATCGGTGTCCTTAATTTTTATCTGATTACAGCCTAAGTGACTGTCTATGAGATTGAGAATGAAATTTCTTGATGCAACATCAATGAGCATATCGGCCATAGGCATAGGATACTTGTCCTTTGGAGTTGCAAGGTTCAAATTCCTAAAATCGATACACACCTTGATCTTGCCATTCTTTTTTACAATAGGCACTATGTTGGAAAACGATTGTGTGCACTATGCCTTTCTGATGAACCCTTCTTCAGTTAGCCTCTTGATTTCATCAGCCATAAGTTTTTTTACATCCCTAAACATTCTTCTAGGAGGTTGGATTTGAGGTCGATAACTAGGTTTAATAGTTAATTAATATTCCACTAACTGTCGGTCTAGATTAGTTATTTCCTCATAGGTCCAGGCAAAACAGTCCTTCTATTTCTTTAGTAATTATATCAGTCTATCTTTGAACTCTGGCCTGAGCTTGAAACTAATGTAAATTGGCCATTTATCGGCCTTAGTCCTTAGGTTGATCTCTTTTACCATATCTGTAGTCTGAATAGGGTCATCTCCCAATTTGCTAGCAAGGATATACATATCGCCTATTTTCAATCGGGCTACGAGATCCTGCTCTTCCTCCTCAAAGATGCACTCCGTTGATTGAATTTGCCTATAGTTTGAAGAGTCTTATAACATCATCATCATCATTGGTAATGATAGATCAACCTATTTATCCTATTGCCACTACTAAAGGCCTATCCAATGTAATATTTGGCTTGGTACATTGTTTGAAGCCAGTGAAGTATGGTAGATACATCATGGCCTTTGCATGAAAATTCTCTTCTCCAAATGGGTCCCCATGGATGACCTCTACATCCCCTTCTGGCCTCTATATGAGTAAAATTTGATGCAAGAGGAGGGAACACAAGCATTGGAGTGAATATAGTCCTTACCAAAAAGCACATTATAATTGGTCTTCACATCCACCATAAAGAAATTGCTAGGTAGCTCATGCCTACCTACTTTGACATTTAACATAATGTAGCCTTTAGTAGCTTGATTGTATCCTTCAAAATCAATCATTATTGCATTAGTTTTCTCAAGGTGTTTTTTTTTCACATCGATCTTTTTTAGTTTTCGTAATGGCAAGATGTTGATGCCTACACCATTTTCAACCGACTCCATTGAAATCAACCTTAATATATAGTGGCCAAATATGCCTGATCATAAAAGGATTATCTTATAGGATAGTTAAGGATGCCCCTTGTCCTTTATCCATTTCACAATCATTAGGTGTAATAATGTCCCCATCTAATGTGGATCTCAAGCTAGGCTTTGGTTTGAACTAATTAGGCAGGGTAACCATGTTGATATTAGAGCCCGATATGTCTCTTTTTAGAGAAGGTAGGGGTAGTGGCCCATCTTTGATCATTCCTTCCTTTAGGCTTATGTCTTTGCCATTCCTCAGTTGCTATTGGCTTGAATGTCTTGGCATTTGGTCGATTAGGTGAATTGCCCTTATCCCATTAAAGAATCCTGCCTTGCTCAGCTCTTAGCCTTGGCCGCTTTGGTGAGTTAGATTGGCTTCTATTGTTAGCCGAAGGTGTCACCTACTTAATTTTAACTCTTTACCAATCTGGGAATGACATCGGTCTCATTTCACATGCTTTAGTGATCTACTGCATTTTCTTGTGTATTTGAAGAAATATTGGCAAGTCAAGCATGTGATTTCTTCCTCATTTGTGAAAGTAACTTCATTGTTCACCTTTGAGTTTTCTATCCCCTCATCTTCTAGGAGCTTCAATTCCACCCAAACTCTAGGCCGATCAGGGGTCCATGGTTCTCCTTTCCTTAGGCTAAGAACCTTTATGTCTTTGGGGAAGATCATATTACATGGTATCCTGGGTGATATCATACTTGTGGTTTGAGATTTTAACCTATTTGGGAATAAAAGCTTCCCATCCTCAATGGCCTTTTGAATTACATTCTTAAAAATGAGACAGTTATTAATAATATGCATCCAAGAATTATGCCACTTATAGTACTCTTTGCCAGTCCGATCCTATAGAGGTGGAATAACATGGCCATCAGTAAGTTTAATTTGACCGTCTTTGATTAGTGCATCAAAGATATCATCGACCTTAGTAAGATCAAAAGAATACTCCTTAGCTATCTGATTTGCCTTAGGATTCTTCTTCTTTTCTTTTACTACCATCGGCCTCCTCAGGGCCTGACATTCTGTAGGTCTGGACCCAACATACTCGGCCACATTAATGGCTTCATCATCAGAATCGGTCTCACAATCTTTATCTATAGCCGACACTTCAAGGGGGTCTGGATAATAAGTTCCCTTTGAGGAAGACTTCCTTTGGTCCTTCTCCTTGAGCAACCTCTTATAGCTAGCAGCCCGAGTTGTCAACTCAAATAAGTCTCTAAAGTGGTGACCCTCAAAGTGTTCTCTCATAGAGTAGTTGAGCCCTCTAACTACCATAGGGACACATTTGGCCTCATTGATGATTGAATGACACTGAATTCTTAGTTTTTGGAACCTCATTACATATTGTTCCATAGATTCACCTGGTAATTGTGAGATCTTAGCTAGGTTGGCTAGTGAGATATCAGGACTAGCCCTACAAAATTTCACATGGAATTTTTCTTCCAAGTCCTTCTAAGTAGTAATAGAGTTGGAAGGTAAGTGTGTATACCAGGTGTAGGCCGATTTAGTCAAGGAATTGTCAAAGAGTCTTAGCCGCTAAAAGTCATTGGTTGATGCCTCTCCATATTGTACTGTGAGTCGGGCTATATGTTCGATTAAAGATTGATGTTTTTCTTCACCCAAAAATAGTACAAACTCAAGCACTTTATATCCCCTAGGAAAGGGGTGCAGCTTATCTATCCAATCAGGATAAGGCTTATTATACATCGGCCTAGAAATAGATTTAAAATCTATGCCTATTTTTCTAATGTCTCTCTTAAAAGACTTTAATCGGTCACTGGTGGTCGGTACTTATACTTAGTCACTATTGTTGCAATGTGCATGATTAATAAATGGATCTGTGTCTTGGCCTAAGTTCAACTCTACCACTCGACCTTGTTCATCATATGTAAATATAGTGCCAGTTAAATTAAGGTTATGACCCATCGGCCGACCTTGATAACTATGGTCATTATAGTTAAAAGATCCGGCAGGGTAATTTCGTTCATTATCAACAAGCCTTCTCATTACTCGTATATTACCATATTGTAAATTATTGCTATTATTTCTATTAATGTCTGAGGAATAACTAGGGAGCTCAACATTTTTTTACCCTCAAGGATAAATGCCATGCGATGCATGTTAGTGTTCATCTCCTCCAATTGCTTCTGAGACTGCATTTGGATCGACCCTTCCTTTCTAGGATCGGCCTGAGCACTGTTGACATTGAAGCAATGAAATCATTAAAAAGGGTAAGATTCTCCTTTGACACCTCATCCCTAAGAAACTCAATGTCCTCCTTGCCGAGTATGGGCTGCCTTCTAGGCGGCAAAGCATGATTATAGTCATCGCTTGAATCCATAAGTTCATTTCAAACATACTTCTTAAGGTTATTGCTTGATGCATCAGTTTTATTTTTTGAGTCAATCCTCTCACTAGATTTGCTTGCCATTGTATTGCCTTTATATGATCTCGTATGAACAAGCATACAAGGGTTTCATTGGGCATGCTAAAAAAATGTTTAACTGTTAAAAATAATATGAATCAGCCCAAGCACCTTTTGAATGTTTAAAATGGGCCTAGTTTGTGTGAGCCTGATACAATATCACAGGAATAAGGTAGAAGAGAATGGGTTTTGTTAACTGCTTAGGGTGGCAACAAGGACAAGAAACAAGTTAAGTCCCTTCTAACCTATCTGAATTAAATTAAATAGAAGGTTAGTCTCACTAGGAAACCTTAATCATTGGGATCGAATGACAAGGAGACACTGGGTCTAAAAGAGAACAAAGTAATATTATTGAGTTTGTGTAAAAATGTGTAGAGACTTTTCAATAATTGAGGCCTTGGCTTTTATAAGCCTTAGAGCCCGACCCTAAAAGAAAATAAAATCATATAAAGACTTACCTAAAAATACTGAAGGAAATAAGTCATGATTGACAATCTTCCTAATTCTGTAAAAGGTAAATATTCCTAATTGACTTGAATCAGGGCAGTGTAAAACCTACCAAAAATAAGCATCAACCACCTAATTATCGTGACTCAACCTTCAATGTCATGTGGGCTTCAGATAACAAGTTTAGGCTCAGTTGAAGGCTCTAAACATAGGTTTTGGGCCATTTTAGGTTGGTACAAACAAGCCTGAATCTTGTGTTAGCTGTATTTGAGAGGGTTAAACAAAGGGATTTCTTGATCTTAATGAGATTATATTGGTTAGGTCAGTCTTTGAGGTTTGTTCATTCTACATACATGCATTCTCATGAATAACAATAGTTATCTGGGTTTTAGGTGGTGCATGAAGGCACCAACTAGGTGAATTTTTTTTTTCTTTAGTAAGGTGGTGTGAATGGGCAATAGGGAGGAGGAAGAAGATGGCCTATTTGTAATTTTTCAAATTACAATTAATCCTCCCTACACATATTTTTATATTTTAGTACACTAGTTTGCCATGTCAGCATATCTTATTTGCTTCACCTACATTAAAACGCGTGTTCTCACACTTTTATCAGCTCTAACAATTTATGAGTGAAATAGAACAAAATATATTGATTTTTGTTATTAATGAGGTCCAAAATAAAACTTAAAACATATGATAGGTTAAATTAAATGTTGAGGAGTTATATAGGTCAAAGTGGTAAATTTTAAAGATGAAAGTGAGTATGTGGCCAAATAAATTTATAACAAGTCATAAACGTTATGATTTTTGGTACCAATAGACTTTTAATGTATTGTTGTAATATAATTGTAAATTAATAATTTATTATTAAACAAATCAATGCAGTTTAATTAATTAAAAAATCAATTATTAATAATTACAAAATACAAGGGAGAAATTAATGTTTTAATAAATAACCATAAAATAATCAAATAAAAAATAGTACAAAAATCTACATAAATTAATAAAAAAGGTAAAAAATGCACATAGTGTTATTGATAATATATTGTAGATGGTTATGCTATTATATGAAAAATTGAATATTTATGTTGAATGTTTGATTTTATTCAGACCGAATAGTCACAAAAATTTTATATAGGATGAATTTGAAAATTATAAGTTCTACAAATTAAGAATAGAATTAAATTATCCCAAATTGAACTGTATTTATATATACTGCCTATATTCATGGAAAAGAGTTACAGCTTAAAAACCAATTATTGGTGCCACAATTTGGGCATGGCCATGCAAGATCTAGCACCGAATAGCAGTGCTAAAGCATCACATATGATGACTGTTTGAAAATTATATAACTTAGTTATAAAGTTCTAAAAGTTCTAAAAGTTTTAAATTTATAAAATAATCTTTTAAAATATTTTTTAAATTTTAAAAATTTTACAATTAAGTGGTATATATTTAAAAATAATAATCAAATTTATTCATTAATATATATAAATAGTAAATTAATAATTTACTAAAAAACTTAATTTAACGAGTAAATCAAAATTTGAAAAGTAAAATTTACTCTAATTGGAAAATTTAATTGTCTCACTAAGCACTTGCAGGCTGCAAGTTGCAGCCATTACAAACAATTGATAGGAATCATCAAAACAAAATTAAGTTGGTGCTGCAAACTATAACGAGGAAGAAGAAGCACGTGTCATCACGTGAACAGGTTAAATCATGCACAGCCATGTAATTATTAGCTAAACCATGTGTTTTCCTAATCCATGTGTTTTTCTTGCTGTAAAATGATCAAATCTTTTTGATTTCATGGATTAATCATTGTTATCTCACGTTCAATGTAAAACCCTTTATTCACATATAATACATACTTAGAATTCTTATGTCAATTTTGATGGTAATAATTATGCGTTGCAATTCACTAAAAAATGTATGTTAAAAAAAAAAAAAAAAAAGAAGTATGCATAATGACAGTTGAAACATAACATAATTTCATATTTTTTTAATTTGATTCACAATAAAAGAGTTTAAATTTAAATAATTTATTTTTTGATTGAATTTAAGATATATATATCTATAATCTATATAAATACACGAAAGGGAGAGGGAACAAACTAAATTATAAAAAAGTCTTCACTCGTTATTATATAAAAATTGAACAATTTTATCATTTATTAATAAAAATTAAATTAATTAAAATATAATTTTAATTTAATTAAAAACATATTTTCTATTCTAATTATGTTAGCTTCTATTTTATCTCTAATAAAAATTATATTAATTAAAATGGATTTCTAATTTAATTGAAAGTATATTTCCTATTTTAATTAGGTTAATATCTATTTCATCTCTAACAAAAATTAAATTAATTAAAATTTTAGCTGTAAATTTGTTAAAAATATATATTTCTATTTCAATTTGATATTTTATCTTATATAAATAAAATTAGATGATAGAATTTTATAAGTCTTATGAAAATTTAATAACTAAACAATTGAAATCAAAATTAATAAATTTTATAAAATAATTAATTATGAAAATAATAACGTCAAAAACTTTAAAAGATTGTTGTGTAATTATTTGAAAAGAAAATTACTATATTATAAGTCTATTGAGTTTGTAAGATTATTATTCAGATAAAAATATTGAAAGAGTTGTATAATTGTTCAAATAGAAAATTTATTAAATTTGTAATAAATTACTACATTATAATGTGACTCTATCAATATTGAAAAATTAAATTGTCATATAAGTTTAAAAAAAATACTCTTATTATTTTTAAAAACTTATTAAGTTAAATTTTCTTAAGTAAGGAATTAAAATTAAATTAATAAAAATTTTATTTGTCTTGCATCTATAATTATATTTTTAAAAAATAGCACATAATTTATGTATAATAGTATTTTTTTTCTATAAGAAAAATAGTATATTTATCATTTATTATTATTTGTTAAATTTTTTATCAAGAAAATAACAAATAATTTCTTATTATCCTATAATTGATTATGACTATAATATTTTTATATAAAATTAATACTAGACTTGAAAAAATAATTATAAAAATATTAAAGAAATATCATACAATTATTTGAATAAACGACTTATCAAAATTTTATGAATTTTAATTATATTTATATTAATATATAACATTTTTTTTAAAAAAAATTAATTAAATAATAATAATATCAAAGTATATATTTAGTAATTCTTTACCATCACGAGTCTATTTTTTTTTTCACGTGTGAAACATGTGATTATTTACGAGTATATATAAATGTACGAAAAGGGGGGAAGACAAGCAAAATTACAAAAAAGTCTTAACTCATTATTATATAAAAATTGAAGAATTTTGTCTTTTACTTATAACAGTAAAATTAAATTAATTAAAATATAATTTTATTTTGATATATAATTTTAAATTGATAGAAATTCTATTTCCTATTTTAATTTGGTTAACTTCTATTTTATCTCTCATAAAAATTAAATTAACTAAAATATAATTCTAGTTTAATTGAAAGTATTTTTTATATTTTAATTATGTTAAATTCTATTTTATCTCTAATAAAATAAAATAAAATAAATTGTAATTCTAATTTAATTGAAAGTAAATTTCCTTTTCTAATTAGGTTAATTTCTATTTTATCTCTAATAACAATGAAATTAATTAACATAAAATTTTAATTTAATTGAAAGTATGTTTCCTATTTTAATTATGTTAATTTCTATTTTATCTCTAAAAAAATTAAAATTAATTAAAATTTTAGTGATAATTTTGTTAAAAAATATATTTTGATGTTTTTATAAAATTTAACAAAAAAGAGTTAAAATTAAATTAATTAATATTTATCATTTAATTATTAATTTAACTTAAAAAATTACATTAAATTAATTTTTTTGTAAATAAAAGTATTAATATTAAAAATATTAAAAAAATAATGTGTTATAGCTCAAAATATTAAAAAAATAATAATAATATGTTGAATTATTATTTTTATATATCACGAGTTTAATAAAAATTTTATTCACGTGTGAAACATGTGATTGTTTACAAATATATATATATTGACATGTGTAATTCTTTACACGTATTTGAGTTGAATTTTAATAAATTTTGAATGATTAATTAGATTAATTTGGGTAGTATTTGGATTTAATTAGGAATTATTTTAGCTTAAGAGTTTTGTTTAGGTTTTACTTGTTTTTAATATACTTTTGGTTTAATTAGGAATGTTATTTAGGTATTAACAAGTGTTTCCCTTTTTGTAGGAGGTTTAGCAAAGCAATTCCATAAGGAGTAAGGAATAGAATGACATGGCTATGACACGGGCATGTCAATGTTGTGTCCTATACTAGAAGAGAAGAGTAAATATGAATGGCTTAAGGCACGGCCATGTCAAGGCTGTGTCTGTTACTGGACCAGGAATGCCAAGCAACATGGGTGCCACACAATCATGCGTGAAACTATGCAAGCTTCTGTTCGATTTGAAAACTTCCTGATTTTAAATAATATGGCTTCAACATGAGTGTGCTTCATCTCGTGCAAGGTTATGGAATCCTAGCTAAAGATGTAGCATGGCCATGCTAAAGTTGTGTCGAAGAGCTGCAACATGACACTAGATGCAACACTGCCATATTAAAGTTGTGTTAGAGAAAAGAACATTTTTCTTAGCAAAAAGGGAAAAAATTCAAGAGTAATCAGGTTTCTATCAGGTTTTCCTATATAAAGGGGCATTAAAAGACAATCATTCTACATTCTTAGAGCCGTAAACAAGAGCCAAATGAAGATTGAAAGAGATCCATTCAAGAATTCAAGAGTTTTATTTTATTTCTTCTTCATCTTTTAACTCTTTAAGTTATGTTTGTGAACTTTGCCACAATTATGCATGGCTAAACTCTTTTTAGGATTTAGGTTTGGAGTAGCTATTTTATGATGTGATTGAACACACGTTTTATTGATTTGATTTTCAGTTACTTATATGAGTTGCACTTAATATATGCTTTCATTTTTAGCCAGCTTGTTTGCATGTTCATGGGTAGATTAACGAACAAGAGTTAGGAAAATTTATCAGCTTAAGACTCATAGGATTTAAACTACTTGACCACGAGAGTAGGCGAACTCTTCGGGGGACCACGAGAGTATGGAAGTTCTTCAGGGGTAAAATAATTTTCAAGGAACTTAATGAGTTTTGATTAAATTTTTAATTACGAGAGTAGGTTAAACTTTAATTTTAAAATGCTTAATTGAACTCAAGAGAGTCTTTAGGTATTTTAGAATAATTACAACAATTATCCTTAATTGAAATCAAGACGTTTAATAATTAAGTGTTCATGATCTGATTGGAATAGTGAAACTAAACCTAAACTCTATATTTCTATCATTTGATTTTCTTTTAGTTTAATTTGGTTAGATTAATATTTTTATTCTCTAAATCGCTTTATTTGATTTTCTAGCTAATCATAAGTAAAAATATTAGTATTGAATATACAATTCTTGTGAGAACGATATTTTTTGTACTATAATTTATGATTCGTGTCTTGTGGATTTTGAACATAGCATATATATATATATATATATATTTGAAAAATTATATACATTTTTTACTATGAATTTTTTTATTTTTCTAAATGCACCAAACAAATGTGGAGGTATACCAATAAAACCATCGTAGGAGGAACTAATTAAGTACTATAACATTTTGAAAAATGAAAATAAAATATTAA
>CATIWM010233561.1:0-26613 GCA_949671775.1 Mallotus repandus
CTCCATGGTATAGAATGTTTCCACCACCATAATCAAAGAAACAAAACAAAAAAAATCAAAAACTGATTAGAATAAACATAAAAATAAATAAATAATAAAAAAATAAAAAAAATAAAGTAAAAGGAAAGGATCAAACAAAGAGATAGACCTTCAGATTAGGAGTTCAGAGAGGCTGAATTTGATGCTTCATCTCTACCAAAACAATCTTGTGGCTGTCAAAAATGCATTAAGGTTCATCTTGATAGTATCGCTTTTCCTATTTTCACTCCTCTAGACCTTGACACTCGTCTTGGCTACTTTTCTGTACTTTACAATACTAATTTTGAATATTAGTAGCAAAGTATTTGTATAATCTTGATTTGTCTCAAAAATCTTTTACCATGGAAAGCAAGTATTTCATAACAGATGTATGCAAGTGCATACATGCTATATATAATATGCATGATCCTAACAGGTCTTCTATGAAGAAGAGTCATACTTGCAGCTTGGAGTGTGAGAATGAGGTACTTTGTCAATAACTTGCAGATTTGAGCCTTGAATGCTTTAAGGTTGATACTTCTGGTATTGAAGCTTTTAATATTGTTCGACTAACAAATAACTGATTGAAGGATGAAGTCCATTTTCCAATGATTGCTATATAGATGAACTATTGTTTGTTACTTGTAGTTCACTTTTTTCTGCCCCCATAACTCTTTTGATGACTCTTATATTTCAGTGTTTCATCTTCAATCTTTAAGTGCAGATTCACCGTTTTTCCCCCAAATTTCTCCCAGAGCTACATTTTGCCTCTAGTTTCTGATAATTTTCCTTCATGCCTGTCATTAGTCTTGCTCTCAAATGAGGATGAACAAATATGGAATTTGTAGCTTTTGAAGAATTCTTGAGCAGAATATAAGGCTTGATGTTGCCGCTATGATTGAGGATAACTATAAGGTATGGGTTGCCACTTAAATTCTCTAGATATATCAAAAAACACATGACTTTATAATCAAAATCACAACGGGGTGACAAAAAAAGAAAATAAAACTAAAATACTGATCTCATAGCTCTGATTTTTAGCTTTCATTATGTTTTGTGTTTCCATTCAAATACTTATGCGATATGATAAAGACAAATATGTGATATTTAAACAATAAACTCAAATTCAACTTTATTCATTCATTAGGAAAAAAATAAGAACATTCATTACATCACATGAAACAACGCTTGTCATTAGTTAGTCCTTTTGAATTTTTCTCACATAATATTTTTCTCTCATTTTTACCTGGCTAATCCTTTAATTCATTCTTTATTTTCCTTTATTTTTCTCTTTTCATATTCTCTCAAATTTTTCTCTCCTTAAAAGTTATATCATGTGATATATGAATGTTCTTTGAATTTTCATTTGTGCCCATACTGAATGAATCTACTTGAAACTGAATTTATGTCAAACATGCATATTTAATCAATATCACAATGCACAACATCATTAGGATGCACATTACACAAATAAGCACAATTAGAATTTATATCATCGATAAAAAAAAAGTAAAAGTTCTAAAGAAACTAAAATGTTATTAACATAATTCACAAAAAATTTATTTTCTATTCTAAATGCTAGGGATGGTAAGTCTTAAGGTGGCTGATGTAGCATATATTCTCAGCGACCATAGTTCACTTCTGCATTGTCAATCCGCACATTATAGCCTTCCTTGTCCTCCTCTTCAAATTCATCTCCCCATCTAGTAGGCACTATTGTTTCAAGGGGTATGTCACTGGAAGATGGCTTAGTTTAAAACACTTTATAGTTAAACTTGCTTGAGGGCTGTCCTAACAAATCTTTAACTCCTTGTTGTGGCTGCTTAGGAGCCTTAGATTTCTCACTATTCCCACTTACTGGCTCATTGTCATCTCTAAATTCCTCACCCCATCCTCCAGATGTGATTGATTTAATAGGAATATCATAAAAAGCTGGTTTAGAGTAAAATACTTTATAATCGAATTTGCCAGAAGGTTAGCCCAATAAATCTTCAACTCCTCTCTGGGATTATTTAGGGGCATCAGGAGCATTCTCATTGGTTTTAAGGTCTAGGTCCTCAAAGAAGCTTAGTACTTCTTCCTCACTAACTCCTAAATTAATCATCATGGTAGTTGGGGGTGGAACATTTCAATAGTTTGGGAAAGGATTATTTCTGGTGCTTGGGTTTTCAGGGTCTGTGATTTTTCTAGAGTCTATGAGGTTTTGGATTTCATATTTAAAATGCATACAAGAGTCAATAGAATGATCAGGACCTTGCTGAAACTTATAGTAACTGTTTGGGTCAAAGCCAGGGAGATTTGGATTTGGCGGTTTAGAGACAGTTAAAGGTCTAAGGAGGCCTTTTTGGATCAAACGGTCTAGGATTTTGGATAAGGGTTGGTTGAAATTCAAGAATCTCCTGGGTTATTGAACAACATAGACTTCCACAGCCCAACTGGTATTTCCTAGCTGTGTGCCCCCAGTTGGGTAGTTTCTTGCTCTAACGCTTTTAACACTCTTCTTTTTCTCACTTTCAATATCCTCAGCTTGCAAACCATCGTCATAAAGGTCTACAAATGTCTTAGGGTTCATCATTTATAAGCTTTCAACCAAATTAGGTAATACATTTCGAACAATCATCCTAACCTGATCCTTCTCAGCTAGCTTATTTTTCATTAATCCTGCCTTATTCATGAATTTAGTCAGGAAATCAGAAAAAGATTCATTAGGCTTCTGCTTAGTCAATTCCAAATCTCTAATAGACACCTCAAGCCTGGTATTATGATCATACTATTTCAGAAAAGCAGTACACAATTCCCTTTAGTTAGCTCGGATTGACTTCTCTAACCCATGATACCAATTAACAGTCATACCTTCCAAGGATAGTACAAAAAACTTGGTAACTACGGACATAGGAGCTTTTGTGGTGCTCATAGTAGTTGTATATTGACTAAGATGGATCTTTGGGTCTCCAGTACCATCAAACTTCTGCAACTGTGGCATCTTGAACTTATCAGGCAACTTATCTTCCTTAAATTGCATCATATCATCAAAATCAAACGAACATCCCATACCCTGTCCTCTCATTAATTCTTCCATTTTAGACATCTTCTGAGTCAGTACTTTCATTTGCTTGGATTCTAGCTCTTGAATTCATTTGCTTAGATTCTAGCTCTTGAACTTGCTTAAGTGACTCCCTTTTTGCTTTCTCAATCATGTAGTTCTCAACATCCTCCAATTTCACTTCAGCGTTTGGTGCATTCCTAGCAACATTTATTGGTTGCCCCCCAGCATTATCTAGTGGTGCATCTATAATAGGTGGATTGGCAGCAATAGGAGGTGCAGCAGCAGCAAGTGCAGGTGCAGTAACAGGTGTTGGCATTAATCTAGCCAAAGCTTGTCTTAGTTCATCTTGCATCATTGCTCTCATGTCATCCATCAATGCTCATTTGATGTCCTCCAGGGTCCAATTTCCTTGTTCCATCTCTTTTTTCTATGTGATTAGTGTTAGTGTATCTTCCAAGTAAAGCGGGTTGATCGGGCTCTTTTCCAAACTGCGAAGGATCTCTTTAGCTATAGACTTTGGGCTTGAATCAGTCCTCACTAATCTGCCACCTTTTCGTTCCCAAACACAGGAAGACCTGGATGAATCTATGATGGCTGAAAAATAAAGGGTTAGTATGATGCATGAATTATATGTATGCATGCATGTATGATGCACGTGCTATGCAACAAGTAGCAAATAGCAAGTAGCAAGTCAGGTATACAAGTATCAAATCAAGTGTACAACATAATCCTTCCAACCTTATTCCTTCCACACACGTGTTCAATAGTGAGTTTCTTTTCCTAGGATTTTTGGTTTGGGCCTCAATATCAACAGGGGATATCAAGAACCGACGAGAATGCCAAATCTTTCAAAGCAGTAAAGCATAGAAATAGTATTTCTAGGTATAAAAGGGTAGCCCAATCTTTATTAGCCCAAATGGGTTTCTAAAGTATGGACTTGGGCTTTTATAGATAAAAATACCTTATGGCAACAGACACAAGCAATTTAGGTAGATCATAGGGGAAGTTACTAGGCCACTACATGAGCTGAGTCCGATGAAAAAGGTTAAGGTTCCTTTAGCAAGATGCCCTCCTTTAAGACTTGAGTTATAGGCCAAGGTTAGAGGGGCTTAACATCCTTTACCAACTCGAGAGAAGATTACCTTTTTTAGGACTTGGGTTACAGACTATGGTCAGATGAGCCTGGTAGTCTCTCTTGAACCGAGTTAAGGTTAAGAGTGATGGTTAGCCAATTTACAATCCCAGGAAGTTAGTGGAATTAAGGGACCATGAACTGACGCCATCGGCTCGTAAGGACATGCAAGAATGAATGCAAGAATAAAATAATAATTAATAAAATAATTCTAAAGAACACAAGTAGAATCAGTATCTCTTATCCCTAGTGGAGTCGCCACTGTAGACGGCGGAGTTTAGCGCGCACCCAAGTTTATTGAAACCATAATACTATTTAAGCTCAGGGCTCTAGGGAACACACTAACCACCATCATAAAGACATGGCGTGGAGATGAGGAGTCACCACCCAAGGTAATAACTGGGACAATTCGAAGGTGGTGGTAACTCGATTCTCTAATACAAGCTAGCTCCACAACTAGAAGTTCTGGATACGGAATACCAACTTCTTTTAGTCTTCTGTTCATTTAGAATTATCTTATCAATTACTATCTTACTCCTTAATTACATGCAATTTCATTAAACCCTAATTGAATATCCATCTAACCCTAAGGCAACCAATGCATGAAAAAGCATATAAAAAATGCATTCAAGTCGTAACATCCCTAAATCTAAACTACATTTGATTTAAATTTAAATTAGCTAAATCTACATATTTTATTTATAAATGAAATGGAACTAAAGGTGGGCCTACATTTTGATGATTAATGAGACTAAATCTATTGTTTTTAATTCTGAAAGTGGGCCTAAGTCTATTAAATTTTAAAAGAAAAAGAAATTAATTATTGGGCTTAATTCTAATCAATTTTAATTAAATGAAATGATCCTAAGTATACAAATTATGAAGAAGGCTTTATTAATGGGATGAACTAAGTCTAAGTTAATTTTATTTAACTAAAAATTGGCCTAAAATCTAAATTAACCTAAAAGGGCCTAAGTTATTTTTAATTAAATCTAAAATCAGTTTTAAAGCCTACTAATTAAGTGAGTTAAAACTTACATGTGGGCTTGGGGCCCAAAACAAGTAAAAATTAAAAAACAAGCCCAAATAATAAAACAAACCAAATAAACATACAAACATACAAACCAGAATTTCTAACCCTAATTTAATTTACATACCACCTAAATTAATCTAAAGCCACCATTGATTTTAATTAAAATTTACCAAATAAATCTAATTTATTAATTAATTTTAAAGTGCAGGAAAAATAAAATTCCACTATTTTTCCTCTACTAGAGCTATTACAATCCCTACGTACAATAATAATTACATGCCCAAAAATAAAAAATAAATACACAACGCAATTACCACTAAAACACAGAAAATAAAATAAACCTGAAACTACGTTATTTTAATAGGGATTAATCCATGACATTCCATGGACCTTCATGGATCTAATCCGTTCAATCTCATCTCCATGGTATGGAATGTTTCCACCACCATAATCAAAGAAACAAAACAACAAAATAAAAAACTGATTAGAATAAACATAAAAAAAATATATAATAAAAAAATAAAAATAAATAAAGTAAAAGGAAATAATCAAACGCAGAGATGCAATATTGATTAGCTCCTCAGAGGCTTTGTTTGATTCACTGTTTGAATAGATATGCAGTATTGATGTTCTCAGTTCTAGGCTTTGATTGCTTTTCCCAAAAGAAAAATCTTAAATCTTGTAGAGAAAAGGAAGGTTTTTTATTTCTTTTTGTTTTTCCAGAAAAAAGCCTTACAAAAAAAATTTTCTTCAGAAAAGAAAACCTCTGCCCCTTATCCATCACTTCTTTTTTTTTCTCTTTTTCCCCTTTTTTTTTTCTGCGTCTCTAGGTTTTTATCAGATCACTCCCTAATAACGTGATTTAGTAAAACTAAATAACAAAACTCCCTTTGTGATTGATAATCACAGGATAAATAATAAATAAATTTATCTAAAAAACAAGATAATTTAAATCATTATCTCACTTTAATTTAAATTTTTAACCAATCAAATTTAAGAAAAATAAATAAAAATTACAAAAAAATCAAATATTCACGCATCAGAATAGTACAATTCCGATTGGAATTCTATATTTCCGATCGAAAATCTGGAATTTCGACCAAAATTTTGGATTTTCGACCGAAATTCTGGAGTTCCGACCGGAATTCTGGATTTCCAATCAGAAGGAAATCCACTCTTTCAATTTAATTATAAAAAAAACCCTGAAGAAAAAGAGACTTTTCAATTTAGTCCAAAAAAATGCAATCAAGCCTTGGGATCCGAAATTCAAATATTAGAGACCTATTTGCAACAAATTTTCATCATCAGAGTCCTCTTTCGCATCCATACTCTACTCATCCCGAAATTGGGTGCTTACAATGCCCCTGAAGTTATATGGCACTAGTTATTTGTTCTTGCCTGACGCCCTCGAGGCTATATAGCACTAATTGTTTGTCTTCTCCTAATGCCCTCGAGGCTATATGGCATTTATTGTTTGTCTTTGTTTGATGCCTCTGAGGCGATACGACACGTATGGTTTGTTCCTGCCTGATGCCCTCGAGGCTATATGGCACTAATTGTTTATCTTTGCTTGACGCCCTCAAGGCTATACGACATTTGTTGTTTGTCTTCGCCTTCGAGGCTATACGACGCTTATTATTTATTCTTACCTGACACCTCCGAGGCTATACAGCACTAGTTGTTTGTCTTCGCCTGATGCCCTTGAGGCTATGGCACTTATTGTTTATTCTTGCTTGATGCCCCAAGGCTAACGGAGCAAATTTCTATGAGTTACTTCTCAAGAATGAAATTCTCATGATTCACATTTTCAAGTGATTGGTCGGGCAATGAATCCCTGAAGTGCATCTTGTTTACCAAGTGACTGGTCGGGCAATGAATCCCTAAAGTTCACGTTTTAAAAGTGACTGGTTGGGCAATGAATCCCCAAAGTTCACATTTTAGAAGTGTATGATCGGGCAATGAATCCCGAAGTACATCTTCTTTAATGAGTGACTTTTTGAGCTAGGAAAACTTGAGAATTATGCCTCAACTATTAATGAGTGGATGATCGGGCTAGAAGGACCCAAGGATTATGGTCACGTTTACATTTCTTTACTGAGTGACTTTTTGTGTTAAAAAGGCCCGAGACTCACACGTCAAATATTAATGAATAACTTATCAGGCCAGAAAAACCCGCGAAACACGATTTTGTTTCACCTCTTTATTTACTGAGTGACTTCTTGCATTAGAAAGGCTAGGGATTCATGTCCAACTATAATGAGTAACTGATCAGGCTAGAAAAACCCGAGGAACAAGGTTACATTTTCATCTTTCTTTACTAGGTGACATCTTGGGCTAGGAAAATCTGGGGTTCACCCCTTAACTATAATGAGTGGCTGATCGGGCCAAAAAATCTGAGGGATCATGGTCACATTTCAAGATTATTTCAGTAAGTTTAAACTTCAACCTCTCGGGTATTCTCGAGACTGATAACACGAGTGAAGCTCGGAGGTTAGGTACGTCATTTTTGTTATTTACTGCTTTTATATGTTACTTTTTTGAAAAATGGATTTAACAAATCTAGTTTTTTTAAAAACTAAGGGGGCAAACTGTAGACACCCTCGGTTTGACTGGCCCGCAACAAAAGCCCGGTAATGAGATAGAATGAATTTTAAATGCAAGAAAATCCGAAACCTTTTATAGATTGGACTCGAGAGCCCAAAATATCAAATTTAAGCCTAAAACACATAGCTAAGGCCCAAAGCTTCAAATCCAAGCCCAAAGCCTACTCTGGCCCAAATATAGTAGCTGTCAAGGCCAAATAGGCGATCGCCTCTTCACCATCGACTTATGCAGTATTAATTGCTATTTTTTTATAGCATTACACATGGGGTGGACCCATATATCACTAATATGAAGATTTGTGCATGAAAGATGGACTTTTGATATAGGAATGAGGCTAGAAAAGAGAGGGAAATGATGAAAAATGAGTGTCTTTTGTCTTGGCTTGGTTTTTGAGAATTGGAAAAGGCAAATGGGTAAAAGCTTAAAGGAGGGGTTTTTGGGCCGTAGAAAAAAGGTTGGTGAGAATTTAAAAGAAGAGAAAGAACTTTTTGAGAGAAGAATATAGAGAAAAGAGGAAAAGAAGAGAAAAAGAGGAGTTTTGGCCTAAGAATCCATTTTCTTAAGAAGGAAGAAGGAGTTCTTGCATTCATAAGGATTTGAATCAACAAACTAGTCTTTGAGGGCTATGTTATGAGCTTCAAACTTGTTAAATCAGTAAGAGTCTTCATTTTCAAGCTTTAAGTTCTTGATTTTATATAAAACTCTTTTTCTTTACTTTCCTTGTTTGTTTTGTGTTTATTGTTTATTTGATGTTATGTTCATGATATGATCATGTAACTTACTAATAATCGTTGTAAGTTTTCACTTACTTACATCTAGTTTAGATTTGCTTAAGATTTAAGCAATTGGTTGAGTTGTTGTTGCAGCTGTCAAAGATGCTACTGCCTCTTCACCAAAGCTGCATTAAAATTGGCTTTGATTCCTTATTCTTAATTTATATAGTATGTATCTTATATATAGTTATTTTATATTATATTTCAATCTTGCATGCAATAATTATAATGTTAAGCTTAATCAAGTATTATTTATGTTTAAATAAGTATTTATGCTTATTATATGTAAAACTGACAAATTGATCTTTTCCTTTTTCTTGATTAATCTTGTATTTGTGGAAAGATTAATGCTTTCAGTTTTGCAGGATTTTAATATGATTTTCAATTAAGGAATGTTTAATTCTCTAATTAGTTATTGAGAGGATTTATTTATTGTTCACTTGGAGTTTATTTTTAGTTTATTTCCCTTTTACTTTGAGCAAAATGTTGTAATCTTTAATCCGTTCCCCATTTATTTGGAATGTATGATTGTAATTTATTATTACTACTCGATCAAGTGTCGTGTAATAAGCATGAAAAGGACTAACGTGCAAACTTAGACATTAAATATAATATTGAAAATGAATGCAATTCAACGATAATAAGGAAATAATCAAATAATCAAAGATAATAAAATACAAAACACACACGGAGACTAGCCGTAAAGTTGGGTGGACATTCAAAAGCCCATACTCAGTTTTCGAACCCGATCTCTGATGACAGCTTCTGGGAACCTCCGTAGAATCAAGTTGTTGTATAGTGTGTCATGATTTTCATCCGGGTGGCGACTTCATCTCTATTTTAGACCCCAAACCCATTATGTATTTTCTAGTGGGCCTTAAGCTCATACAATGCCGTGGTCGCCAAGATTTAAACGCACACTAGACCCCACCGCCTATAGTATGACTTTCTTAAAGGAGTTCATATGTTAAAAGGAGCTTATTTTAATGTGATTATTTTTTTTTTATTTTGAAGAGTTGATTTATATTTTTTATAAAACAAAATTTACAAATTTTAATAATTCAACAAATAAGTTTATAGAAGTAAATGATGAATTATGGAAAGTAACAGTTACTAAATTTTAACAACTCATAGATTTAACGATTTTAGAAATAAAATGCAAATACATAATATTATTTTATCATAGATTATTGTTTTTTTTTTTTTGGATGAAGATCAGAGATTATTGTTAATGTTTACAACACTTACAGTATTAAATATGTACTACTGTTTGCATTAGAATTTTAGGAATGAGTCAATGAGGGTAATATGGCCCATTACAAAATTTATGAGCCTATTTGAAGCCCAAAGCTAAATCTGAATATGGCTAAAAAGGTTAGCTATTGAAGAATAAGAATCATGTAAGCGGATGGGGCATACACTAAATGATTAATATTGAGATTTTGAAATTGAGATTAAATGATTTATATCGAGATTTTGAAATTTAAAAGGTTTCATGTTCAAATTTTAATAGAAATAGTAGTCAATGATTATATGTCATTGTGTGCACAATACCTTGCTCAAACTATAAATGTCAACACTGAAAAATGAAAATGGGAGAACAGTTAGATTAGCAAAAATTCACTGAAAAATCCTTATAGATCATCTGTTAACAGCACAGTCGATCATAGCTTCAGTTAAACTGCAATGAAAATAGGAGAATAGTTGCATTAGCGAAAATTCACTAAAATATCCTTATAGCTCATTTGTTAATAGTACAGTCGATCACATTTTCTGCTCATTTATTGTCAGTACACTCCATCATAACTTCTTTTAGGTATTTGTCAATAGTGCAACATTATAATTTTGTCATTAAATAATCAATTTTATAATGTTTATTTATTACAATTCAAAATTTTCATTTAATTCATTTCAGTTCATTTATTTCAGTTGACATTGTAATAAAACTAGGTGAGGAAGCATCATTTGATTAGAAATCAAGCGTTTTTTTTTTCCTCCTTGTATAACCTAAGGGTCAATGCGTATACCATAAGAAGATTGGGGGAGCAGGTTGAAATTTCGTTCTCTCCTAAAGTGGTATGGGAATAACCATTGGATAAAAAAGAAGCGCATTTTATGTCAAATATTGAGGATTTTTTAAAAAAAAAAAATTTCAAACCATTGTAAAGCTTGAATAAAGGAAAATAATATACATGGACCAAACGTGAAATTTTTCTCTTTTGCAGGATAATTTCTTCCTAAAATGGGACAGGTCAAAAGTAAAAAAGTACAAAACGCTGTACAAACAATTATTTAGGTATAGGTTAATTATTAATAGAAGTGAAATTATCATTACCATACAAAAATCAGACAACTGTGTCTGTGTATTATTTACCATATCCATGTAAAATCATTGTAACAGAAAAGATAAAAAAAAAAGAGAGTCGACCTATTTGTATAGTATGCCAACATCTATCTATGCATGCCCAGAACAATGTAAGTGTGTAATAACAATAATAATATCTGACTCCGTGTGCTGGCTCTCTGCCCTCTGCTGCTGACTACTGTAATAAGAGCCCTACTACTTCATTACACCAGAGAACACGCGGCGTTGCAGGATTAGACTTAATTAAGCGCCGTTCAGGCCTGGGGTTGTCAACTTGTCACTCTACTGAACAGAAACACAACACAACCCAACCCAACCCAACCCAACCCAACCCAACAGCTATTTTTTTAGGTCGATCAGAAGTAAAAGTAAAAGCTAATGCCATCTCCCGTCAACTCTAGAATAGTGTTAAATTTATATTAAAATTTTTAATATTAAAAAATATTTTTTATATATTTTTTTATTTTTTGTACTATAATACTTAAATATTTATCATATTACACATATATTTATATTTTTTTAATAAATACATCCACTAATAATATATTTTAATATTAATCAAATAATATTAAATTAATAATTTTTTAATTATATAATATCATATTTAATACTTAATTAAAAATAAAAATTACATATTACATTCACTAATAATATAGTTTGTTTAGTTCTAAATTTGTTTAATATTTATATTAATGTTTAATTTAAAATGTTACCTGCAATGAATGTTATTTTTTTAAGTAAAATTATTTAAATTTAATTTATAATTTTTTAAACTAAATTATTAAAAAATATTATATTTATATAATAAAAAATTAGACTAAATTAAATATTTAAAAATTAATAATATAATTTAAAATTAAAAAAAAATCTAAAATAGGTTCATGTGAACATGGCAAACTTAAAAATAGGTTTATCATGTTCATTTAAGTAAAAAAATGGGTAGGAGTTGGAGCCGAAAAAACCTATTTTCCCCCCCTAAAATAGGTATGGGATGGTTTGGATTGCCCTAAGCAGCTCTAGCCAGTGTTACGTCTTGCACTTTTTCACAGCTTTTTACTTTTGACGAATCGTTCTTTTTCAATTTTTTTACTGTGTCCTGTCCTGGGGCTGTGGCCCCTGTTCAAAATCTATGGATAATTATGTGGTCACGCGCCTTTTTCTTACCTGCGCATGTGAATGTTTTTATTCGCACAGCTTGGCACGTGAAAAAGTGACTCTGCTCTTAATACGTTATTTATGGACAAAACATGCACCTACTCACCCCCTCACCTCTCCATTTTAATTAATCATATATATTTTTTGGATTTATACTAATTTTTAATTAATTTATTCATTACACATTTTAATATATCTTGTATTTTACAATATAAATAATTTTATTTACTAAATATTAATTATAAATATTTGAATAAATGAAAAAATTTTACTCGTATAATTATTTAAAATCAAACTTATAATTTTTTAATATTATAAAAAGCTATTTAAAATCAAACTCTTTAATTTATTTTGATAATTTTAAATTATAAAAATTATAAATTTAGTGTCTCAATTTTTGTGGTTTTTTTATTTGAGTATCTAAATTTTTTTTTTGTAATTAAGTGTCTGAACTTTAAAAAAACATACCAATGTAGTGTGTTCAGTAGATTTAACGTTGACTGGGTGCTGAATCAGATCATATATAATCCACTTTTATCCAATTATTAGTCATGTCATGTGTCACGTGTATTACATTATTTAAAGGACAAAATTAACTTTATAAAAGATTATAAATTGACAAAAATAATCTCAATATTAACTCCATTGCAGACATTGAGAGCGACAGAATAAGGGTAATTTTGTTCTTTAAATAATGTAATACTTTTGACAAATGATATAGTTAATGACAGAGATAAAAATATATCCCGTTTGATCTGATTGAGCACCCAGTCAACATTAAATCGGCTAAAAATAATATATTAATATGTTTTTATAAAGTTCAAACACTTAATTATAAAAAAAAAAAATTAAACACTAAAATCCAAAAATCAAAAAAGTAATTTGCAATTTTTTCTATTGAATTCAAAGAGATGATTTAAATAAATATATTTCTTTTTAAAGTCCTTGTTGTGATTACAAGGGGTAAAATGCCAGCTAGTCAGATGCCCTTAATTAGACAAAATCTCATAGGATAGCCTATGCTTAGATTCTCTTTTTATTTTTTTTGACCTTACGGGGCTGATGATTAATGCAATAATGGATTATTTTGAGGTTAGTCTATTCATTATATTTTTTAATTAGCATTTAACCTTTCTTTGATGTAGAATTAATCTATTTTATACTACTAATTTGCATAGCTTTTGATGATTTTTAAAAAAAATTATCAAATGGTGATGAAATTTTTCATCATTTTCAAGTTTCCATGAATATAAAATTATCTTTATTTAATTTAAAGTGGCATACAATTTCTTCTTTGTTTGTAAGATATGAAACAAATGATTAAAAACAAAAAAATATTGTTAATAATAAACTAATAGTCTTTTTTCTTTTCATATTTAGATTTTTTAAAACTTTCCGCAACTCACCTTTTTATCAGTGCTAGTTCTTTTTATTTTATTTTATTTTTCATTATATAAATACAAATATTGCACATGTTTGTTTTTTAATTGGAATTGTTAAAGAGTTTTTACTCTTAATGAAATCTTTGTGCCTTAAATGAATTTTTATGATTTTCTTCAATGTAGTTTGTATATTTTCTTGTGAGATTTCTATTGATTTTTTTACAATAAAACTCATTTAAAGATTAAAAAATTAATTAATGGTTAAATAAAATTATTAAATAGAGCATATAAATCTTTGAATTGTAAATAAAAATTTTATCAAATTGATTGAAAAATTATAATGAAAAATTTTAATTTAAGAAATTTTATTTTGTTATTTTTTTATTGTAATATTATTTTTATTTTTATTGTGAATTGATTGTAGTCCTAATTTTGAATGAACCTAAAGATGATTTTTTTCTAAGAAAAAAGTAAATAAATAATTGAAATCATTGGAAAACGGATCCACGAATTCGGTGACATGCACGTGACAGTATTCTTTATTTCCCTGAAAACGTAACCACACGCGCATAATCGAGAGTGAGCAATACACAAAGCGAATAAACTGGGACCACAGGCACAGTCCTTTTTAGCTATATAACTCAAACCAACTAACTAAAACTGTCCCCTGCATAAATGACGAAACTACCCTTTACTCTAACCTGCAGCAGCTCACTCGTCGAGACCACACCTCTCTGCAAAAAACTCTGCAACAAAGAACAAAGAATTTCTGCAAAAACAATAAAAAAATTATTAAATATCTTCCTGTACACGCTGTCCATGCTTCTCCGAGGAACAGAGACAATGGCTCCTTGTTTATTATCGCCCTCTATCATTAGTGACATTTACCACTTTGCCACTTACCTCCTCTTCTTCCTCCTCTTCTAATTGTTGTACTTGTGCTTCTCTGCAGGTTTATCTGCTATCATTATTACTATTATTATTATTATCTTGAGAAGCTCAGTCTTCGAGACTCTTATAGTGTCCCGCTCTCTACGCTGTTTTTACTCGTCAAAATTTCGTCGTTAACTTCGAAGCTGGCGTATCCACATTTCTCTATTCTGCAGGTTTCTGGTTTTTTCTGCTTTGTCGTTTCACATGGTTTTGTTCTTACTTGTGCATTGTCATTAGTTTAATTTTTTGGTGTTTGAATTCCGTTCTTGGATTCTCTACTTGTTTTATTTATTTTTTCTATACAGGTTTGTTTTAATTCTCTGTTTGGATTGAGGTAAAATGGGAGTGATTTGAGGAATTTTTGGCGTTTGTATTTGTGTGTGTATATATAGGTGCGTGTGTTGGTGGAGAATGAGAATGGCCATACGGTTTCTCTGTTTTTTTGCTTTTTGCTTTTTGTTTTGAGGCAAAAAGGTGAATTTTTTTATTTTTGCAACAGTGTTTTGAGTGCTCTTTTGGTTCTTGCCGTTTTTAACATGCTTGAATGCTGTTTTTTTCGGCTTCTAAAATGAATTCCATTTCCCGTTCGGATTCAGTGTGTTTTTTAAATATATGTATATACATATGCACACTGGAGAACTGTTTTGCTTGATTGTTGAAAATGTTTCAGCATTCCACATTTTGCGTTTCTTTGCTCTCAGTGGAAAATACAAGTGATAAACATACATCTGCAATGCGATGATTTTTCTTTTATTTATTTCTGTTGTTATTGCTTACCTCGAATGCTTGTTTATTTGTTTGGATTGTTCCTGTTTCAGGCTGTGAAGTGGATTTTGAAGTCTGATTTTGCATTGTGAAACAAAAGGAAACAACATTTGATTATTATATTTGATATTTTGATAATGATGGATGGGCGGCGGCATTCAGTTGATATTCCTATCTCGAGGACCCTTATCGCACTCAGGAGGGTGAGGTCTCTAAGGGACCCATCAACTAATTCTATGAGCAAATTCTCTTCTTTGTTAGAAAACGTGAATTGGGAAACTAATTCATCTAATGAGATATCTTTGCGATTCACGGGTGGTTGTCAACAGGGTAGTTCTGATCATAATGGCCTTGTTAAGTTCACTGATTCTGGCCGAACTGAAAATAGGGATCAAGAAGTTGATGATTTACAATTGCAATGTGATTTAGGAAAGTCCCAGCTCGAGTTTAGTTTGGGTGCATTAGAAAATGTGGGAGCTTCTGTTAGGACCAAGAAAATGGAACCCTTGGATAATGGTGTCTTTTATCAGGAAGATGCTCATGGACGAAAGTCCACGAGTGAAAGATATTATAGCAACCATAGGGACAAAGGATTAGAACTCACATGCATCACACCTTCCAGCAACTGCTTGGAAGATGCCGATTTAAATAATGAATTTATTTTAGGATCACCAAGAGTAGACCAGTCTATGTCAAGAAAGAAATCCCAATACAAGAATCAAGTCAAATCATCTGGCATGGTGGGTGATATTTTAAGTCGTGTTGGTAGTCCGTGCCTATCTATAAGCGATGCTTTATCAAGCCATAGTATATCATTACTTGCAAATGAGGAGACTGATTTCATTGTCCAAAATGACCGTGGATGTGGCATAAGCTGCTGCTGGACAAGAACCCCTACCCCTAGACTTCGTGAATCAAATCCATATTCTGATTTAGAAGGCTGTCCGCTATTGTTGAAGGATTTGGCTGAGACAACAGCCCATGGTCAAAGGAAGTGGAAGCTTATTACTAATGAAAGTCCTAGGAGTTTTAGTCAGAAGTTCAGGCCAAAATCTTTTGAGGAATTGGTGGGGCAAAATGTTGTAGCAAGGTCTCTTTTGAATGCCATTTTAAAAGGGAGGATAACCTCCTTATATCTCTTCCATGGTCCCCGTGGCACAGGCAAGACCTCTGCCTCGAGAATCTTTGCTGCTGCATTAAATTGTCTTTCACTTGAGGAGTATAAACCATGCGGTCTCTGCCGAGAATGTGTTCTGTTCTTTTCTGGAAGGAGCAGGGATGTAAAAGAAGTGGATTCAATGAGAATTAATCGAGCGGAAAGGATTAGAACCCTTATTAAGAATGCAGCGATTCCTCCAGTTTCATCACGGTTCAAGGTTTTCATTGTTGATGAGTGTCACTTATTGCACGGACAGACATGGGCAACTGTTCTGAACTGCCTAGAGAATCTTTCCCAGCATGCAGTATTTGTGATGGTCACACCCGATTTGGATAAGCTGCCAAGAAGTGCTGTAGCTCGGTCTCAAAAGTATCATTTTCCAAAGATAAAAGATACAGATATAGCAGCCAGGTTAGGGAACATTTGCATTGAAGAGGGCATTGAGTTTGATCAGGTTGCTTTAGACTTCCTTGCTGCTAAATCAAATGGTTCACTTCGGGATGCGGAAATGATGCTTGATCAAATGAGTTTGCTTGGTAAAAGAATCACACTGCCCTTAGCCCATGAGCTTGTAAGTTCTTAGCTATTTTTCAGAAATGTTCCTGTTGCACATCGCTTCTCATTCAAAGACTGAAGTTTTTGTTTTTGTTAATATGCAGATTGGGGTTGTGTCTGATGATGAACTGCTTGATTTGCTGGATCTGGCATTGTCGTCTGACACTTCAAACACAGTAATAAAGGCCAGGGAGTTGATGAGGTCCAGGATTGATCCCATGCAGCTTGTATCACAACTGGCAAATCTCATAATGGACATGCTTGCGGGTAACTGCCAAGAAGACAGTTCTGAAATTCGAAAACAATTTTCAAGCAGGCATGCCTGTGAGTAACGCATACTTACATATGTGCTGGTACTACAGTTTGAAATTAATTGTTACTGTTTTATTTAGTAAAATATAATGATATGCATTTTGAATTATTAGTCAAGCCCTTGTCTTGGAAGTTAATTAAAAATTCTTTCAGAATAAATTGCTGCCCTAGTAGCTTTGCAAGTTGAATCTTTGTTCAGCTTTGATCCCTGATGTGTGGTCTTAAGTCATTCTAGTGACTGTTTGGCGTGCTCAAACATATTCCATCAGACCACACTGTTTTGTACAGGTTGATCTTGAATTTTGACATGCCACTGTGTACAAAAGTTGGGCATGTATAATGTCATTTTTGGTATTTGAGCTGGAGCTGCACGGTTGCTTGGCTATAATAGACTCTTTGTATGGGTGCATTCCTTTCATCAATATCGTGTAAATGTTTTGCTGCTTGGCCATCTAACATTTGAGGCTTTCTCTAAACTTACTACTCTTTTTGAAGTTGCACGTATGTACCTTGTGTTTCTACTTGTGTCATCTTTGGTTGTCACCTTCAAGTTTCTATGTTGCAGCTGAGGCAGACATGCAGAGGCTGAGTCGTGCACTGAAAATACTTTCTGAAACGGAGAAGCAACTGCGAACGTCAAAAAGTCAAAGCACATGGCTTACTGTAGCTCTTCTACAATTGAGTTCTCTTGAAGCTCCTTCCCTAGATGCAAATGATCCAAAGCGTTCTTTAAGAAATGCACATGTGAGAGGTCAGGATATTGAGTAATAGTGCGCATAGCAAATAGTGTTTCTCTTTGTTATTAGCACCTTTCCATTTTTAATAGCAGCTGGGATTTTTGTAGTAAAGTCTATTGGATGCAGATGGTGATTTTTGCAGTACGTCATCCACAGGGGAGAGCTTGAATCTTCTTTTACCTTGTTCATTTGAAGATGACAAGTTGCATAAATTGGGGACGCAGGGGAAATGTAAAGCAACTTTGGAAGCCGTATGGAAGAATGCTACAGAATTGTGCCAGTCAAATTCACTCAAGAATTTTCTAAGGAAACAAGGGAAACTATCTTCTCTCTGTGTAAATCAAGGTACAACCATCCTATGATTTCTTTTCTGATCAATTAAACTTTAGGTTTCAGCTGTAGTTGATCCAGATTGCATAATGACAATATCCTCGAAGTGTAGAAAGAATAAAAAAGAAAAGCGGCCCAGCCCAATGATTAGTGGTTGAACTTGCAAGGAAGAGCAATGCAATAATTTTAGAAATTGAAGGGAAAATAAAAAAGTACTGCAAAACATATAGATTAAGAAATATAAAAGCAATAAACCTCTGGCTGTCTGTTTTCCGAGAAATGAGATTGCTGATCGCATATGCTATTAATTCAGCAAGAAGTTATTACTGCAAGGCAATTTGCCGCAAAGATTTGATTGCTTTTCCCACCTCTTTCTCAACTGTGTATGCTTTGGCTCTGTCCTTGTAAGCTGAAACGTATATATATGCGAAGCTTTCTCCCTTAATTGTCTGAATGTATGAAATATGTTCATTTCTGTTTTACAAGTTTTGACCAAGCAACAACTGAAATTTCAGATCTGGCTGTTGCTGAACTGGAATTCCACCATCCTGACCATGCATCTAAGGCTGAGAAGTCATGGAAAATGATAGCTAGTTCACTGCAGTCTATTTTGGGTCGAAATGTGGAAATCAGAATCAATCTTGTACTTTGTGCTCCTGTGTCCAAGCGTAAGAAACTGAAGAAGCTACCGTTTGGTTTGTTTGGTTGTTCCCGCAGAGCGCATCAGAAATCACAAGTACCTACTGAATGTGGAAGTGATTCTGACTATGCAGATCGTATATCTGAAAAGCCTATGATAGGGGACAATGTTCTTTTAACTTGTTCTTCGGATGGTAGATCCCAAATGCCACTTAACTACCTTCCCAGAGCGGATGTGGTACAGGCTTTGAGAAACAGTGAAGGTAATGTATTGAGCATAGGGACGACTTCGTCTCATCGATCATTGCAAGATGATATGGCAAAAACCCCTGCACATAGGAATGATTCTTCAAGGGAAGAGAGGAGCAGCCTTGGATATGAAACTTTCTCAAGTCAGGATACTGAAGACCAGCCAAACTGTTTTTTTAGAACTCTGAGATTCCAAAAAAGGTTACCTTTGACCAACCATTCTAGAGTAATTTGTATGGATAACCAAGAAGTGAACAAGCTTCAACTCTCTTTTCCTGAGAAGGAATCCATGGGTACATGCAAAGGCACCGATCAGTCTCATGTATTCAGTAGCAACAACAATGACACCAACAACACCGGTGAGGATGGGTAAGACTTCTACAAACGTTCAATCTTATGCACAATTTACTGTTCTGATGATAGTATAATTCTTGAAACTATGCAGAGTCAATTGCGCTATTGTATTACAGTAATAAGCAAGCGTGCAGGTTCTTCTTGTTCTGTACCTTGATCAATAAATGATCAATTTCAAACTTCAATTTGAATGTGGGAGTGGTGTTATCACTTAAAACCATTTTAAAATTGTTAGATTACTCTTCAACCAGGAAATTAAGTACTGTTTGAAGTCAGTTTTTTATTTTTTACTGAACACTCGACGAATTACTTGATGAACTCTTTTATGCTCTCTCTTGGCAGGCTGGCAGAGAACTCTTCTCTTTGCTGGAGGACACCCACATTTCCCCAGAGTAAGGTGCCTATCTAAAGCCCTGGAAATTTCCCCACATTTCTCTTTTTTATTTTTAAAAAAGAAAAAAAATTATTCTGTGAGAGTGTGGGTTTATCCTTATCTTTTCATCGTCAATTTACCTGCCAAAAATTCATTTGCTTATTGTACAACCAGACCACATGATCAATCTACTAAAGAGTTGGTTTTTAACATTAACTAGAATGTGACCCTGAAAAGTGTGTAAATGCTGCAGACTTGGCAGTTGACGCATCATGGACGAAGATCACCCTTAGTTCGGTGGGTTCTTCACTGTGCCTCTGCAAAATAGTGCTGTGCTTGTTGGGGGATATCAGCAATTTCATGTTGCCCGCATCACAGAAGCTCATGTAATTTATTACTATTTCTTTTTTTGTATGTAAATACATATCCATATATTCCGAATTTTTTATCATTGAATGCTCCATTTGAGCCCCGAAATGACAAATTACAATTCATGGTTATAATTTATTAATGGCAAATCAACAAGCTTATTTTCAGATTAAGCTAAGAACTGTCTACTCTGAGTGTGTTTTGAAAAAATCAAATAAATATAGACACTAATACAAGAATTAGAATCCAATAGGAAACTAACGAAACCAATTCCAATCTAAGTCAAACCTAAATTACTTTCTAAATCAACACAAATAGTGAGTCTGCTTCAATCAATAGCCTAATAATAACCATCTTAAAATAAGCGAAACGACAGCGTTTTCACTTGATTGTGCACTTTGTTAACACAACAGCCTACATCCCAGCCCAATAGCTCCATGATTAAGGCCCAAATTGAAATAGTCAAGCAAACAGCAGCTGCCGCTGCCACTGCCAGCAACAGACGTTAAAGCTCGTTTGCCACCAAGAAGCGTAGGGAAGAGCATCGTTTTTAGCTGAGCTTGAGGAAATGGTCGCCGAGAACACGAGCGTAACAGTTCTTTGCCCTAAGTTACTAATTACCAGAAAGGAACCAGGCCTCCAATGGCTGATCGGATCCCCGTTTTTTCCTCCATTCACAATTGTCTCCACTTTCAGATGCATCCACACTTCCGGAAACGCTCTCTCTCCACATTACCCCAAAGAATCAGGTAACTAACTCTCCGCTTTGTTCCTGAAAAGCAAGCGCGTGAATCACTGAATTATTTTTTTTTTCTTGTATCTTCGTTGTTGTGATTGAGCAGAAGATGTTCGAGCTCTGTTATTAAAAGGATTTCATGTGATCGGAGCGTTAATCGTTGCCGGAAACTCTGATTTCGAGAAAACTGCTCGTGAAGTGATAATTGCTGCTTGTGAATTGAGAAAACTTCAACTTCAGTCTGACGAGAGAGATTCAGGGACGAAAGGAATGATTGGAGCAGTTGCTGATTTGGATAGTGGTGGTGATGTTAAGTTTTTTGTTTCAACAAGTGGAAATTTGACGAGTATTGAATCTGTAGGCTCTGTTGTTTATGAAGATCATCCTGAGAAGTTTATTTGGGAGACAGGCTGTTTAATTCGATGTCAGCTTCCAATTAAATTGCCATTTTGTGTTCCTGTAAACAACCCGCTTGGTAAGTTTTGCTTTGATGCCTTATCTTGACCTAATAATGAATTATGATTTCAAGGTTTCTTTAGGCTTTATTTAGGTACCTTGAGGAGTGCAAAGTTAGTTTTTATGGTTTTAACAGCATAATCTTGAATTTCTGGATTTCAGCTACCCAGTAGATTCTTCTAGCTTATGTGTAGGCATGTAGCATATGGGATAATGCAATGCCATTGTTTGTATTTCAGATGCGGAGAAGATGTACTTGCGTGCAATTGAAGCAGCTGTTACCCAACTCAAAGATCCACAGGCTGCCTACATGGTGGAAAATGTAAGCAAAGAGTCTTCAGAAGTACCTGCACCTATCATTCTGCGTTGTTCAGGATTGGAATTTAACACAGATCTCTCAGATGTCAAGCTTGTGGGTCAAGAAGCTCCTCAAGATGCTGGTGCAAAAATATTGACATGCAGAGACTTTTGTTTCAAAAGTAAATCTGCTCCAACAGTTATTTCTGCAGAGGTAATAGAAAGCATATATATGTAGTTCTTTCTGGCTTAATTTGCATCTCAAGAGTATTTGGTAGTTAGTTCAAATTGCTTCCTTTTATTTTTCTGTTTGTCTTGCTTTGCTTTGATCATGAACTCTCATAAGTGGCTTTACCTTTCAATTTTTCTGAAAACTTTTTCTGCTTAGAGTGCAGATATGATCCAAGTGAGTGTTCTGCTTAATATGTCACAAAAGTCTGCAGGGTCTGCAGCACCCATTGCAGAATATATTCCAGGTCTGGTTTAATCTCAGATACATAACTGTTACTATTTCACATATGGTCATTGCATTTGTACCTAAAAATATAATTTGTTATGGTTGCAATTTCTTATTAGACATCCACCTCTTAATCATCCCTTCAGAAATTTATTTATTTATTGTTTATTAAATTTCAGCTTTGGAAGAAGCCAGATTTCTAGTCATGGATGTTGAGCTAGATGTGCTATGTTATGCAGCCAAGGATCTTCCATTAATATATGCTGTTTCAAAGTTGATAATCCCAGGGTTAGTCGACCAATTACATTCAATGAAGAAAGCAATCTTGCCCAATCTTTTAGCACAACATCCACAGGTAAAGGACAGTACTGTAGGCTACATTTAAATTGTGTGTTTTTCCTACAAGTGGTTTTGGAAACCTTGATATTTCATAGAACAGTGTAAGGATCATACAACTTCAAAATCAGAAAGTAATCCTCCTAAATAAGAGAAATTGTTGAATTTCCATTGAGAACTTTTATCTGATATAGCAGAACCCATAAATTAAGAAAATAAATGATAGTTGTGTTCTTTTGACTTCTACATTTTCTTGTCATAATTGCTTCTCAGTTCTAAAGATTGTGACTTACACTGAATAAAAGTTGTCTCATTCTCATGTATTATGCAATACTTTCGTACATCCAAACAATATTATTGCTTTTGCCAGAGTTGTATTTATGCTTCTTTATGTTTCTGCAAATAAGTAGGAATCTGTTATTTTTGCAGCTACATGTATACCATTTTGATCCACCTGGACTTTTGCATCCAATAACTGTTGTCTACAAACTCAATTTTGGGGAGATGGAACTAAATCAAGGTGAGCACTAAGCAGTAGGAAAACTAGGCTTGTTTTTCTGTGCCCATGCATGCAAGTATTCATGCAGCATGTGCTTGTTATCAATGGTAAAACTATCATACTTTGGCCTCATAAGAAACATTCATCCTTACAAGTCACATGTATAGAACCATCAACCAACATAAATTCTTTTGTTCTTAACCCTCTTTTAAGTGCACACCTGAAATCTGAAGCACCAAAATGATTGAAATCATCACTGAGGCGGTTGGAGATGTTTTTTTTACTTTTTGACCTCTTGTTTAAAATGGTAAAAGACTGACTTGTGGCCACTGACCAGATTGTGTGGCAATGAATAGAAAGCTCCCATATGCATCTGCGTACCTTTGAACACCGATATTTTTGGGTGCCATGGATGGAGAAAAGGGAATTTGTTTGGTAGATGGAGATTTTTGGAGAGGAACTAGGGGCAGAAATATATCTTGTAGTTTGGGCCCTTCATAATTGATTGGTGATTATCATATTTGAGATTCTTAATATACTCTTAATTCAGTAGAACTTATCTCCTGCAGTTGAAATCAGGAAATCCTTGCACTTCAGGCTGGGGCTCCCTTTTGATCGTCCTCTTCTAAGGGTTGCTAATGCACTAGATTTCTCTACAGTGAAGGATAGTTCCAGGGACCATTCAAGAAGAAAGGGTAACTACTAAGTTTATAACAATCTGTTAGATGGTTCATGAAGAAATTTTCACACATCACTTGCATTTCTTTTGGACTAAAATTACACATTTTTTGGTCATGTCAGGCTCTTCTTTGCTTAAAGATGTGCATATTGGGATCCCAAGCAGTGGAGGTTAGTGATTGCTGTGTTTTGGTTTGGCCTTTTTTTTTTTCCCCTTGTATCATGCAGGTCCAAAATTCCATTCTCATTTAAACATAATCTTGTTGCAGTCTCAGCGGGAATTGTGTCTCTAATTCAAGGTTCTTATGAATACTATCACTATCTCCAAGATGGCTTTGATGACTCGGTAACGATACTTTTCTTACTGACAAGAAACAATTTGACATTCGAACAAATATATTCTCTTTAATCTTCTGATCATAAGTAGATAATCTCATAAAATATCAGCTTTTTATGGGTCGCAGTTAAATTTGATGGTCAACTTATTGCAGCTGAATTTACTTTGGTCATTGATCTTCTTTTATCTTTGCAGTTCTTATTCAGTGTTCTCTAACTTTTATGCTTGATTTTTTTAGGGCTGGGGTTGTGCTTACCGATCTCTGCAAACTATCATTTCATGGTTCAGAATTCAGCACTATACTTCGGTTGAAGTCCCTTCTCATAGGTATGAAAATGTCAAAATTGGTTATGTGATTTGTGAGATAACTGTTGCTATGTTCTATTTAAGCGTACCATTATCCTATTAATGTAAAAGGAAAAATTATCACATGATTGAAATACTTATTTGTGGCATCAATATTATCATGATTGAAATCCTTGTAGGGAAATACAGCAATCACTAGTGGAGATTGGGGATAAAGATCCTTCATTTATTGGATCTCGTGATTGGATTGGTGCCATCGAGTTGAGCTTCGTTTTGGATAAACTTCTGGGTGTAAGTGTACCAATTAGTTTTTTTTTTTTCATTCCTAATGATGAATGCGAAGAATTTCAAGTCCATGTTGCTTATGCAGAACTAAATTTGCACAGTAAATTAAATGTCAAATTTTTGTGAATGGATTTGAATTGATAGGTAACTAGCAAAATCATAAATGTGCGATCAGGAGCTGAGCTTCCTGAAAAATGTAGAGAGCTAGCTTTGCACTTTCAGACCCAAGGAACGCCTATTATGATTGGTAAGTAATGTTTATTATTTAGTTTTTTCGTGCCATTAGTTGTTGCTTCTCTCTAAAGATAAATCAGCTGAAGATTGTAGCAAAGCATATTGTAGTGTCCTAGATGTTACACTTAGGGATTTATTTGGGCTCTACTGCAGCATGCCTCAGATATTATCTGAATTTCTAGTGAGGAAAATGAGAAATGAGAGAAATAGAATGACCACAACATGAGTCTCTGACTTTTGCTAACACGAACACAGGTGGCGGTGTTCTTGCATATACTATTTTGGGAGTTCATTATGATGAGGGCAGCGGAGATTGTGCGTTTCTAATACTCGATCCTCATTTTACTGGTAATGATGATCACAAGAAAATTATAAATGGCGGATGGTGTGGATGGAAAAAGGCCCTTGACAGCAAGGGAAAGAATTTCTTCTTGCATGATAAGTTCTATAATCTTCTGCTACCACAGAGGCCCAACATGGTTTAAAAGTGACAGTTCTACTTGATACATAAAGCTTCATACTAATTGCATACCATAAAAAGTTGTCATAGCAGAAATGGAGTTTAGATTTTGTTGGACTGAGGCCATCAACAAAATTTTTCCTGGAAATGGAGTTAAGATTTCTGCGTGAGTGCAGTGAAGTGCTTCATATTGTTTCATTGTTTGTTAACTTTGGTCTGATATTGGCTGGTATTTTATAAGATTGGCGAGTTATTCGGCAGTGATTTTGGTGAAGTCGGCTTATTATTCTTTTGAACATGTTATTTTTGGACCGTCGAGCAAGATGCTTGATTACTTGGCTTAAGAATGAGACGTATAAATAATAAATTAATCTTTAACCCATCATTGCACCTTTGCATCCAGAAAAGGAGAAGTGAAGCTCATCCATTGCTAAGAAAATACATCTTTATCTTCTTTTGAACTTATTCATCCAAATCCAACCCTTGCCGGTTTTCGACGAAATAAAATAAGCCTTTCTATTTTATCCTCGCCAAGGCTATGTCAGCTCTCCATCGCTAACTTGTACAATAAATAATTACTATTCGTTTATCTTAGCATTGCGCAGATTACTTATTTTAATATATTTTATTAGTGAAAAATTTAAATTATAAGATATATATAAATAATAAATTTTACATAGAGGGTTTATGTAGATTGAAAAATAGTATAATAAAATTTTTAGCATCAATAAATAGTATAGAGGTTTACTCTAAAGTTTAATGATGTTGCACAAAGTTTTAAAAGTAAATACTGAAATATAAGATTAATTATAATAAGAGTTATAAATATAATTTTTGTTACTATAATTTTTTAGTTATAATAAGATTAGTTTTTAAAATTATTAGATTAGTATTAGAGTGTATATAATATAGTGTTTTAATTGCAAAATAATACTAAATAATTACTATATTATTATACTTTTAATTTTTTTTAAATAAAAGTTTTAATGGTTTGAAAATTTTTTTTGAGTGATTTAAGGTAGAAAAATATGTAGTATATAAATATCTTTAGAATTTGAGTAGTATTGAGATATGTATGATAGTATTTTAGTTAAAAAATAACACTAAGTAAATATTTTATTTTTAATAAAAAATTAGGATTTTTAATAATTTGACACATTAGCTTTTAGAGCGAACACTCAAATATAAAAATGGATATTTGCCAAAATTTTGACTTAATAACTTTAGAACTCAACATTTAATATATATA
>CATIWM010233584.1:0-13861 GCA_949671775.1 Mallotus repandus
GTAAAGTACTTAGGGGTTAGGGGTGCAGAGATCTGGTATCCCAAGCTGGATAAGCTAGCCATGGTTATAGTTCACACATCATGTAAGCTCAAATAATACTTTAAAGTTCATTTTATTATTGTTTGAACAAATTTCCCACTATGAAAATTATTGCCAAGACCAAAAACTTCCAGACATCTGTTGCAGTGGTCAATTCAGCTAGGAGAATTCAACATATCTTATGAAGCTCAACAATAAATTAAAGTTCAAGCATTGGGTGTTGGTGTTCTGCTTTAACCTATTGACAAACCAAACATCTAGCCACAAACTCCGCAATATCTTTCTTCATCCCTGACCACCAATAGTTGTCCTTCAAAGTACGGTACATTTTGGTACTTTCAGGATGCATAGCATACGCTGAGTTATGTGCCTCCTCCATTATCTCTCTTTTTAAAACTTCAACATTAGGTACACATAGCCTACCCCCATAAAGCAAAGTACCATCATTTGATATCATAAAGTCTTCTCTATTACCCTGCTGGACTTGCTCTTTAATCTTCAGCATCTGTTCATCCTGACCTTGTGCCTCCCTAACTCTATCAATCAACACTGGTTGAACTTTTAATATAGCAAACAACGCTCCTTTTTCACCTTGAGCTAACTCCACATTCAAAGCTCTCAATTCAAGCAACAATGGAATCCTCACAGAATGAAAAAAATATAAGCTACCTGAGGACTTTCTGCTAAGTGCATCTGCTACCACATTAGCTTCCCTGGGTGATACTCAATAGTGAAATCATAATCTTTTAGGAGCTCAATCCATCTTCTTTGCCTCAAGTTCAACTCTTTCTGGCTTAGTATGTACTTCAAACTCTTATGATCTGTGAAAATCTGACACTTCTCACCATTCAAGTAATGCCTCCAAATCTTCAAAGCAAAAACAACTGTTGCTAGCTCTAGGTCATGTGTAAGATACTTCAACTCATGTGGCCTCAATTGTCGAGAAGCATATGCTACTACTCTTCCTTGCTGCATCAGTACACAACCCAAACCATTCCTAGATGCATCACTATATACAACATATTCTAGCCCCATCTCTGGAAGTGTCAATACTGGGATTGAAGTTAAACATGCCTTTAATTCATCAAAACTATTTTGGCATTCTTCATTCCAGACAAACTTTACATTCTTCCTTAACAGTTTTGTTAAAGGTGAAGCAATAATAGAAAAGTTTTTCACAAATCTCCTATAATAGCCTGCCACCCCTAGAAAACTACGCACTTCATGTACACTGGTAGGTGGTTTCCAACTAAGAATTGCTTCAATCTTCTTTGGATCAACATACACTCCCTCAGCTGAGATAACATGACCCAGAAATACCACTTTCTGTAGCCAGAATTCACATTGGCTAAACTTGGCATACAGTTGTTTATCCCTTAGTGTTCGTAACACAATTCTCAAATGCTCAGCATGCTCTTCCTTTGTTCGTGAATACACCAAAATGTCATCAATGAATATGATAACAAAGGTATCCAAATAAGGCTTGAATACCCTATTCATCAGATCCATGAATGCAGCAGAGCATTTATTAACCCGAATGGCATCACTAAGAATTCATAATGCCCATATCGAGTTCTAAATGATGTTTTAGGAACATCTGCTGCTTTAATCTTCAGTTGGTGATACCCAGATCTCAAGTTAATCTTTGAAAATACTCTAGCTCCTTGCAACTGATCAAATAAGTCATCAATCCGAGGTAGTGGATACTTGTTGCGTATGGTCACCTTATTCAGTTGTTTGTAATCAATACACAATCTCATGGTACCATCCTTCTTCTTCATAAATAGAACTGGCGCTCCCCAAGGTGACACACTAGGTCTGATGTAACCTTTATCAAGTAATTCTTGCAACTGCACCTTGAGCTCTTTCAATTCTGCTAGAGCCATTCTGTATGGAGCTTGTGAAATAGGAGTTGTCCCTGGCTGCAAATCAATACTGAACTCAATCTCTCTATTAGGTGGCAACCCTGAAAGAGCTTCAGGAAATACATCCGTGAACTCATTTACCACAAGAAGACTGTCAAGCTTTTGGCCCTCTTTTTCAGTGTCAATGACATATGCCAAAAATGCTTCACACCCTTTTCTCATCATTCTTCTAGCTGTTAGTATTGAAACCATGCTATAATGCTCTGAACCCCTTTCACCTCTAAACACAATTTTACCACTAATAGGCATCCGAAACTCTACTTTCTTCTTATAACAATCAATTAATGCTTGATACTTGGTTAAAACATCCATACCAAGAATCACATCAAACATTTGTAATGGTAATGGCACTAAGTTTGCTTCTAATTTCTGACCCCCAAATTCTAGCTTACAATCCCGATAAACATGTCTACAAACCACTGATTCACCCACTGGTATATCTACAACTAAACTCTTGTCCATCACACTCTTTTCTTTTGGTATGCACGATGTGAATGATGATGTAATGAATGAATGAGTTGCACCCAGATCAATTAAAGCATAAGCATTCTCACCAAAGATAGTTAACCTACCAGAAATGACATCATGTGATGATGCTGCCTCCTGTTGTGTTATAGCAAAGACCCTGGGCTATATTGAAGGTCTCTCCATATGTGCAGTCTGAATAGGTTGGGTCGATGTAGATGCACCACCCTCTCTATTAACACCAGTTCCTGAACCTCTACCTGCACCTCTACCCAAACCAGAAGTCCTACCTCCTCTACCAGTTGTGATATGGACTCCTCTACCAGTACTAGTGCCAAACTGTGTAAGGTTGGGACAATCCCTCCTAATATGACCAGATCCACCACACTCAAAACATTGGATAGTCCTTTTCCTACAATCTCCCTCATGTACACGGCCACACGTAACACAAGGTGTGGTCCTTCTGAATGAACCACCTACACTGGCCATTGGTTGTCTTACAGAGCTTTGACTAAACTGAGAAGACTGGTATTATAAAAAATAAATAAAAATCAACTTTAGATAGCTCGCAATATCTACAACAATCAGTCTCCAAGAAACTATATCAAATAAAATCAAATTCAAGCTCAAATTAACAAAAAACTCAAAATATTAAAAATCAAATTATTAACAAACGGAGTAGTTATTGGAGTAGAAACTCAAAACGATTTGAAGATTTAAGAAGCCCGGAGGATGAACTTCCAAAAGAAACCAACATCGTCGGCTGAGGTGGCTGGAGGCGGCATTGATTAGGAAAGAAAATTTTCGGTCAAGAAAAAAAATACGGGAAAGAGAAGAAAAACAACCGGCCGGAAGAGAAGGGACTACTGGCATTGGTCTGGTGGCGACGACGTGGTTGCTGGTGGTCCGGACGGTGGTTGGCCGGTGTGGGTGTGCGATGGTGAAGCAAACATTCAAGTAGAAGAAGAAGAGTAAGTGACACGATTTTACTACTTTTTTTTAAAAAAAAGTAAAAGTTAAGAATAATATAAAAAATAAAATAACTCTATTTTTTTATTATATCCTCTAAATTACACATATATTTCTACACACTTAAAAAATTTTAAAAGTGTATTAAAATATACTAAGTCAATAATTTACATAATTAAAAATAATATTTAACACCAAAATTTAAATTAAATTTCACTAATAATCAAATATCAAAATTAATAAAATATTTATTAACACTGCAAATCCCAAAATTTAATTTTTATAATTTATAAAAATTCAGGTTATAACGTGTAATTAATTTGTAGACATAAGTTAATACACATTTTTATGGAACTATTATCAAGTATATTATTAATTTTTTTTGAAGTTAAAGCTTTCATTGACGAAAACTAGATACAACCGCTGCAACAAAACTGCAGCTAAATAAGCAAAACAAAAAATACATGACCTGATCTAATAAGTCTATGTTTACATTATTGGGGTTACTAAACTATGTAACCACTTCACTTTTACTGAGAACATCAAATCAGAGTAGACCATTACAACAAAACCAAGTCACACTACACAGAGAACATAATTTTGCACCCTATTTTGTCTTATTAAATATTTGTCCTACTATTTTTAAAACTGAAGAAAATAAAGAACAACCTTATGGCTGTAAAATAGAAACCTAATAAATTTGACTCCAGGTGCAAACCTATAATACAATAAAGATTAAACAAAAATTTGTTTGCACAAAACATAACTAAGCGGCCTGAAAATGATAGATCAAAAGCTTCTTGTTGCAGTCCAGGCCATCTTCTTTCTATGGCTTCTTTCGTCACTGGAGTGGGACTGGAGCGACAAACTGATGTTGTGACAACCTTCTTCTTCCAATAGCCACTGCTGTCGTCTGGCTGAAGACTCCAAGGGTGATTGGATCTGGATCGAGGACAAAAGCTTGTCTTTATTTTTGAACTGTCACCATCTTCGGACTGTCAGCAGCTCCAAACTGGAGCTGGTTCCATTTGAGAACCAAATCAAATCTAAGTTCCTTTTAGACTAAAAACTACAAGAACAAAAAAGAACTAAGAAGATGAGATTGTGGTTTTTAAGCCAAAAATGGCCAAAAACCACCTTAAAAAAGTAAACCCACTATCAAAACCACTTTAAAAAAACAACTAGCCTCTCAACTAGACAGAAAAGTTCTCTAGAGAGCACTACAACCTTCCATCAGTTTTTCCACACTGAGTTCAATGAAAGAACTCAAAAGAGCATGCCTCAGATGGTATATTTATTTTCCAGTAAATTTTAAATTCATGATATTATTAATTATATTTACATGAATATAGAATAAAATAACATAAATATTATAAACATTATGAAACATTACATAAATATTAAAAATGTTACATAAATCTTAAAAACATCACAAAATTACTAAAAAAATACATAAATATTTCAAATACTTCAAAAATATCTAATATTTTAATAATTTGGTAGTTCAGTTCCAAATTCATCGATATTATCAAAATAATCATTCAATTCATTAGAGTCAGAATGTGGTGGTTGATGTTGTACAGATCTCTTATGCATAATACATGTTTGTTCAACTTTAACAAATGCACGCACAATTGGATTCTCAATAGTATTCAAGTCTCACATCAAAATTTTATTTTCTTCTTTAAATTCTTGCACTATTGTATGCTTGTTACGTGATTCTAATAAGATACCGTTTTTCTTCAAAATCTCCCTAAACCTTTCATTTTCTTCTTTTAGAGCATTAATGACCATCAAAGTTTGGTCATCATTTTTTCTCTTTAACTTGACTATTTTAATACCAATAGGGCGGTCGCATGATGAACCATTAACATTTGAATTATCTAAATTAAGAGAAAATAATGAAAAATTAGGAGATTTAGGTACAGAAGAATCAGGAGTAGGATTATCTGATTCTGACAAAAATAATTCATTTTTTTTTCATTCGAAATTTTCTCTTTCAGTGCTAACATGATTTTAAAATTTTTCAAAATCATTCATAATATTCCACACATGATCAATTTAAGACCTCTTTTATAATTGGCATCTTGCACGATTTAACTACAAACTAACACAAATGTTATGTTAAAATTTATACAAATCATAAAAAACATAGAAAATAATAATAAAATAGACAAATAAATACGCACAATATTTATTTCTAAGGCACCATTGGGATTTAAATTTTCAACTTATCTTATGCATACATTTAATTTTCTTACTACTTTCTCTATTGTTTGAATTCGACATTGTACAAATCTTTTGTTGTGACAATCCTAGCACTCATCATTTGCACTGTCTTCAACTTGAGACTAAAAGTAATCGGAATACTATCTTGAAAAATTTTCATATATACTTAACATAAAATAATATCTTCTTCAACACAATATCAAAGAATATCTTCTTCAACACTATATCCAGAAGATCTAAATGCCTTTTTTTTTTCTTAAGATGGTGTTGAGAGGATTTTATTAGTGATTAAATATAAGAGCTGTAAATAGAAATGTAGATGTATGAAATGACATATATAAAGAAAGATGAGTCAAATTTATATAATAAAATAGAGATAAAAAATGAGATAAGAGAAATCTAGATGAATAAAATAGACCATTGGATGAATTTATCTTTATCTCAATCGTTTATTTATCCTTATCTTCATCTCAACCATTTATTTTAAATTTTTTATTTTATCCTTATCTAAACTGTAAGATGAATTTCATCATCATATTATCCGTTGGATGGATTTTAATATTATCTTGACCATAGGATGAATTTTATTCTCATATAAACTGTTAAATTAATTTTTTTATCTTATCTTCATCTCACATGTTGGATAGATGTCATCTAAATTTGAACCGTGAGATTTAATTTTAACTCAATCATCTTAACATTAATGTTTATCTATAAATATCATCATTTATTATGGGAAAAACTATAGTATCTACTAAAAAATATATTTTTATTTCTCTTCGAGTTAGCCATACGACAAAATTTAAAAATGAATTTCAACCATTGAACTATCAACACAATCAAAATTTTATGATTATTTGTAATTAATTTCTAGGAAGAATTTAGAACACATCATTATGTTACTATTATCAACATATAATGTGTGTGTGTGTATGTATGTATGTATATATGCACACACACACTCATATATCATCTAGGACTATTTATTACTTTATGGTAAAATGTAAAACTAATTCCCAATTTGTGGTACTTTTTTTATTAAAAAAAATCATCTTGCAACTGTAAATGGCAAAATTGCATGAGGACAAGTTTGACCAAGGTCATTCTGCCACTGTTAGCAGCAGAATGAGGAAAAAAAATTTATTCATTTTGCCATTGACAATGGCAAAATTTTTATTCATTTTTCCATTGAAAATAGCAAAGTGAGTGCCACAGAAAACCAAGATAGACAAGACAAGACAGAAGAATTCAGCCTTAGCATTATGTCAGGCTGAGTGGTGAAATGCTCTCTCTCACCGCTTGGTCGATGAGTGCCATCATCCTTAGAGATTCTTTAGTTTTATATAAAAATTAGCTAGGAAGACCAATAATTATTTAGTTCGTGAGAAAAATTAAAAATTTATTATGATTTAGATGAATTTTTTTTATTTAGTTAAAAAATTTATATATTTATCTTGAAATGTAAACTTATAAATATATAGTTAAAAAAAATAATGTAATTAGCAAGGGTTTAAAATTTTTATTTATTCGTTACATAACTTTTTTATATAGTTAGTGAATATTTTCTTATTGTCTTATATATTTTTGTTTTTTGTTTTTTTAATGTGATATTAAGGAGGTGAAAATTTAAAGATAAATAGGTATGTTGTGATAAAAAAAATTATTTAATATGTTGATTAGTTGAAAATTTTGTTATATATAATTGTTGTTAAAATATTTGTGTTCATTTTTTATTGCTTGAATTTCATGATAAATGAATTCTCGATTATCTTTGGGAGACGGAACTAGGCATAAAAAAGTACAAATCAGTTATAAGAAATTTTTTACTTCAATATTTATAATGTGACTTAGATAGTATCAAGGGATACACTAATTGTTATAAACTTCGTAGTGGGAGGCAAATTAGGTCAAATTTACATTGACACCTAATGACAAGTATGAGTTACCACAAGAATTTTATGCTAAGTTCATTAGTTCTATTCCTGTTCATTTCAAGTTGGGTTATTAGTTTACTCTGATATGAATGTTTGAATTGTTATGTAAATATTTCAGCTTTATTAAATATGAATTACTTGCTTTCATTGGTTAAATATTTCAGCTTTTATTATGTAAAATTTTTTCCCTACTATTTATAAAAGTTTATCAATAATAGCTTATGTGAAAATATTTATGGAAGGTAATATAAAATATTAAATGATGCTAATCAACTATACAACTTATGTTAAGAGAGAATTTAATTACACAAAATTGAAAAACTAGTGAAAAATGTTTAATTAAATATTATTACTGTTTTATAGGTTATTAGGAGCAAGATGAATATTTGAAATGGTTAGGCAGTTTACGGATTGGCTCATAATTGAACTGTGTATTGAATTTAGCGAGGGTGGAATTAGACATGTACCATGTGTAAAGGCTAATTCATCAAGATATAATCCTAATGAAGTTGAGGAGGAACAGGACGAATGTTTTAATTAGGAGGAAGAGGAAGAACTTGAAGAAAATGATGAGGATGTTAAGAGGAGGATGAGAAGGATGATGAGGAGTATTATTTTGATGAAGATGATGATGATGAGAATGATGATGATGGTGATTGTAATGTAGATTAGTGTCAGAAGTTGGTCCATTAGGCACTTCATTCATTCCTCCATCTCATTTTTCCTTCACTTATCCATCTAATCCATTTTTTCATGCTTCAGATCCCACTCCTCCTACCCAATTACCTTTTTCTTCTCCATCATTTCCCTTTTCATCACACCACACTCCCTATCCCACAACAAAATTCTCAGACTTCCATCTCACTCAACTTTTATTTACTTCTAAATTGAATTTATCATAAATGGCTCTGAATTTGCAAACTCCTCAATTTCCATCACTTCCTTCTTCTTCCACCCAAAATTTTCTTTTCACATTTAGCACCACTCAACCTCATGAATTGCCTACTCCATCACATCTCATACCTCCAGCTGATCCAAAACTGTACTCGCCTCGTGATACTAATGTTGATGATGATGATGATGATGACGATGACAATGATGATGGTGATGATTCTGATAGTGGTGGGTCTCAGTTCATGGATATGAGCTCTGGACGGGTAGCTCGCCATCAAAATTTAGGGTTACGCTCCAGAGATCGCATGCATAGACCCTATGAGACCTAATTTATTTTCTTTTTTATTTTTTGGAAAATGACACTTATTTATTTTCATTTATTACTTTCCAGCTTTATTTTTATTTGTTCTAATACTAACTATTACATATTATTCATTATTATTTTGTTTTCAACATTTTACCCTCTCATTTAACAAACCATAATTATGAATAATCTAATCATACAAGCATTTAAACCATGGATCAAAATATAGAAAGTGTAAGAGAACTTATAGAGCTATTGCTTTCTACTCAAGATGATACAAAATATTCATGAGATTATATATATATATATGTGTGTGTGTGTGTGTGTGTGTGAAGGAATTGATTACACACCGGAATGTAGCAGTAGGGTGGCACGAAATCGGTTAGGATAAATTTGAAAAAATTTTCCTAGTGTGTAACCCTTGCATGAAGGCAAGAATTCGAAACTACCAAGATCACAACACATTGAATTTACACAACTAATTGCTTGCATGCTTAATAAACAACATAAATCATAAATCAAAGATTCACAAAAAATAACCAAAATATAAAGCATGGCAAGAGACCTACATCTAGAGTATAGTAACTCTTACAAACTCTAAATGTCGGTAACACACTCGATAGGCTTTAGGAAATGGTTGATGAAAATCTACAAGCTCCTAGCTCCCCAAGTGTGAAGCCTCTAGCTCGAAACATACAAGTAGCATTGAAATAACTCCAAGCTTTTTAAAAATCTGTACCCACAAGCTCCTCCTTTGTGGTGACCCAAAAGCTTGCTACAACTCCTCTCCTTACTTACATGATGTAGGACTTATTGTCTCCTTTGGATTGATGTAGCCTTCACTTGTATAACTCTTGCATAATGGATAATGAAAATTGACTTATGAAGAAATACAACTCTTGTATCTCTCACTCACACACCTAGAAGAAGAATAAGAAGTCTCAGCTCTTATTTTCTCTCTTTTGTGTTAGTGTGCCTAAGGAAGTGGTAAGTCAAGTGTGTCGAGAAACTCCACTAACTTAGTGTATGTATGTAAGAGACTAATTTGCATGTGTAGAGATTCTCCACTAACTCAAGCTTAAGTGTAGGATAAGCAATCTCATGCATGTGGTTACTTTTTCACTTTAAGTGTAAAATAAATTACCTCATACATGTAGAGATTGACCACTAACTTAATGTGCATGCTTATGACACATCTTCATGTTGTCAACCATGCAATCACATTGCATGTAAAGCAATGCTTATATGGCCACTATGTCACATGCTTAGGTGGCACCTCCTTTAGTAAATGGGCTTAGGCTTGGGCTCATTTAACTCTTAAATAGGCTCATCTCTACAACACCACTAATTAGTCTTATGGGTTATTTAACACTTAAATAAGCCCTTCTTACTAATACACTTAATTATCCAAGCCCATTCATCATCCATTAAACTACATATATATGGTCCATCTCATGGCCCATATCCAAACTAATAAAGGTGGCAAATATCAATTTGGTCCTTAAATTTAATATAACATATTAAATTTTAGTAGTCCTACCTTTGAATTATATCTTAGGATATGCTAGATCCCCGCACAAGCGAAAATCCAATTCAATTAATTTAATTAATTAATTAAACACTTTAATTAATAATTAAATTAATAGTTATCATTGTCGATGTTACTCTGATGTGTGTGATTTACATGGTTCAAGTCCAAATGGCAATGGAAATAAATAATATTAACTCTTAATATTATTGGAAACTCTTTCCAAGCTATATGTGAAAATCCCAATTAATCACATTTAGTTTCCATAAGTCATGAGTGACCCTCAGCATAAATGTCACGACTACCTAATTGGAAATGAATGCTATATGTAGACTCACAAGAACCATAAAACATAATTACTATGCACTCAATGTCCTTTCATATCAAGATCCTAACATTGGCTAGAGTCATGGTCAGTCAAACTCTAATTGCCTCAATCATATGACCTCATCTTTAGTTTACTTCTCGATAAAATATGACTTCTACTAGAAACACTTTCTAGCACCAAAACTCTTTTCGGGTAAGTCAAGTTTGACCTGGCCAGGTACTTATTCATTGAGAATAATATAGATAGCATAGGATCTTATCCCAGTTCACTCTAAGTAATGAATTATGTCTTAGCCAATCACTCATCCCTACATATAACCAACTAGAGCCACCACACGCCATATACGCATACATGGCTAGCACATGTATGTAAGCGGTAACAAACGCTAACCAACCATATGTGGATAACCATGTCGCCTCAGGTCAAAGGACCATATGCACCATTATCTCTAAGATAGTGATTATTGACAAAAGTGAATTTCCCTGCAATCACTTATCTTAGGTCATAGTTCGATCCATAAATCACATGAGTATCAACATGTCTATTATGATATCTCATATCAAGTAGCATGAGACTCACTACCTTCTACTATCGATATCACATACCGATCAAGGATAATAAACAGAGGTAATAGTCTATAGATTAATATTACCCATTTATTAATCCTATGACTATGAACATTTTATAGCATATATACTAAAAGAATTTGTCACTCATATTATCAACTCTTGATAATAATCTCTTTTAACATAATACTAAAGGGTAAATACTCAAATAAACAAACACTTTATTTAAATGAATATTTTATTGCCATAGGGATAAAAGTACAATTTCATTTATATTACAAGAAATGGCACTAGGGCACATCTATAATAACAATATGCATATTAATTATTACTAGATCCCTTATTAAATAGGATTATTATCATAATCGTAGACCATTATTATTTCTAATTAATTACCCAATTATATTTAGCTTTGTGTTTTCTAGGTATTTTTTAAAAGAAATTTTTTTGCTTACTTTTTTTACACAACCAGATGGAAAGGGGATTCGAACCCCACCTCTTATACATGTCATATCCCATTACAGAGTGGAGAATCATCTCATTCTAGACTGTTTAAATTTGCAACATATAGACACTGTAAGCACCCAATTTCGAGATGACTAGAGCATGGATGCGACAGAGGACCCGATGATGAAAATAGACTGTGAAATTAGATTTATTGGATTTGATTTATTAGTTTAGAACTAAATTGTAACCCAAATGGGTTACTAAAGATTGGGCTACCCTTTTATACCCAGAAATGCTACTTCTATGCTTTACTGCTTTGAGAGATTTAGCATGCTCGTCGGTTCTTGATATCCCCTGTTGATATTGAGACCCAGACCAAAAATCCTAGGAAAAGAAACTCGCCATTGAACACGTGTGTGGGAGGAATAAGGTTGGAAGGATGTATGTTGTACACTTGATTTGATACTTTGTATACCTGACTTACTTGCTATTTGCTACTTGTTGCATAGCATGTGCATCATGCATACATGCATACATGTAGTTCATGCATCATGCATACATGCATACATGTAGTTCATGAATCATGCATACATGCATACATGTAGTTCATGCATCATACTAACCCTTTATTTTTTAGCCATTATAGATTCATTCGGGTCTTCCTGTGTTTGGGAGCGAAAAGCTGGTAGATTAGCGAGGACGGATTCAAGCCCAAAGTCTATAGCCAAAGAGATCCTTCGCAGTTTAGAGAAGAGACCGATCAATCCGCTTTACTTAGAAGCTACACCAACACCAGTCACCCAGACCAAAAAGATGGAACAAGGAAATTGGACCCTAGAGGACATCAAATGAGCATTGATGGATGACATGAGACCAATGATGCAAGATGAACTGAGACAAGCCCTGGCTGGATTAATGCCACCACCTGTTGCTGCACCTGCACTCGCCGCTGCTACACCCCCTGTTGCTGCCAATCCACCAGCGGTAGATGCACCACTCGATAATGCTGGGGGGTAACTAATGAATGCTACTAGGAATACACCAAATGTTGAATTGAAGTTGGAAGATGCTGAGAACTACATGACTGAGAAAGCAAAAAGGGAGTCGCTTGAACAGGTTCAAGAGTTGGAATTCAAGCAGATGAAAGCACTGACTCAGAAGATGTCCAAGATGGAGGAATTGATGAGAGGACAGGGTATGGGATATTCATTTGATTTTGATGATATGATGCAATTTAAGAAGATAGGCTGCCTGATAAGTTCAAAATGCCCTAGCTACAAAAGTTTGATAGTACTGGAGACCCAAGGATCCATCTTAGTCAATACACAACTACTATGAGCACCACAAAAGCTCCTTTGTCCATAGTCACCAAGCTGTTTGTACTATCCTTGGAAGGGATGGCTGTTAATTGGTATCATGGGTTAGAGAAGTCTATCCGAGCTGATTGGAGGGAATTGTGTACTGTTTTTCTGAAACAGTATGATCATAATACCAGGCTTGAGGCATTTATCAGAGATTTAGAATTGACTAAACAGAAGCCCAATGAATCATTTTCTGATTTCCTGACCAGATTCATGAACAAGGCAGGATTAATAAAAAATAAGCTAGCTGAGAAGGATCAAGTTAGGATGATTATTCGAAATGTGTCACCTAATTTGGTTGAAAGGTTACAAATGATGAACCCCAAGACATTTGTAGACCTTTACGACGATGGGTTGCAAGCTGAGGAGATTAAAAGTGAGAAAAGGAAGACTGCTAAAAGCACTGGAGCAAAAAACTACCCAACTGGGGGCATACAGCAAGGAAATACCAGTCGAGCTGTGGAAGTCCTAAAATTCTAGACCGTTTGATCCAAAAAGGCCTCCTTACACCCTTAACTGTCTCTAAACCACTAAACCCAAATCTCCCTGGCTTTAACCTAAACAATTACTGTGAAACGTCCTGGCCATTCTACTGACTCTTGTATGCATCTTAATCATGAAATCCAAAACCTCATAGACTCTGGAAAAATCACAGACCCTGAAAACCTGAGCACCAGAAATAATCCTTTCCCAAACTATCGAAATGTTCCACCCCCAACCACCATGATGATTAATTCAGGAGTTAGTGAGGAAGAAGTACTAAGCTCCTTCGAGGACCTAGACCTTAAAGCCAATGAGAATACTCCTGATGGCCCCAAACAATCCCAGAGAGGAGTTGAAGATTTACTGGGCCAACCTTCTGGCAAATTCGA
>CATIWM010233605.1:0-34064 GCA_949671775.1 Mallotus repandus
TGCCTTATTCACCCCCCCCCCCCCTCTAAGGCATTTTCATATTTATATGTAGAGAATTAGGGTTAAGTTAGATATATACATACAAATATCTCTTACACCTCCATCATCAGGAAGCCACCTTGCATGCCACCTAATAACTTAGTTAAGAGTGTATATATATAAATATCTAATATGTGTAGAGAATAGATGTAGATATTTATTAAACACATCTCATGTATTTTATCCACACATATATATTTTCTACACAACCCATTAACCAATTTACCCTAAAAGTCAATTAAACACACATGAGAGAAAATATCTCCTAAATGCCAAAATGACTTAAATTGATAAATGGACTTGGGCTTGGTTGTTGGACCAACTCTTGGGCCAACATTTGGACCAAGCCCAATCCATAAATCAATTGGGCCTAGTTAATGGGCTTGGGCCTTTTGGTTGGGCCAACATTTGTCTAAAAGCCCATTCCATCAAACTAATGGGCCTTAGGTTGATAGGCCTTGAAGTTGGGCCAATATTTGGCTCAAGCCCATTCCATCAATCTAATGGGCCCATTTTTTGGTTAATGGGCCTTGGATTAATCTTTGGGCCAAAACTCTTTTGGATCTGGGCTTATACACCTTGGGCCATTAATCCAAGTCCATAAGGAAACAACATATATTCATTATTTAATACTTTAATTAATATCTCATATTAATCAAGTATTTAATAATAAAACTCTTGGTGGAATTAGATTTCATGATATGCTAGAATCATTTCTCAAAGCATAAATCCAATTCCATTAATCTTAATTAATTGATTAAACTCTTTAATCAATAATTAGATTAATAGGGTGATGTGGAAAAACTCTTTTACGTGTCAATTACTAGGTTCATGTCTAATTAGTAATAATAATATAATATCAACTTCTGATATTATTTAAAACTCTTTTAAACCTAAATATGAAAATCTTAATTTTACATATTTAGTTCTCATAAGTTGTGAGTGACCCCTACCATCGATATCACAACTACCTAATCAGAAATGAATGCATATGATGATTCACATAAACCCTTATGGTCATAATTACAGTGCACTAAAATTCCTTCATTAAAAGATGCCGACAAAAGCCTAGATTTAAGTTAAAGTCAAACTCTAATAGCTTTATCATATGACCTCATCTCAAGTTATTCTTGATAAAACATAACTAATACTAAAACACTTTCTAGCACTGAAACTCTTTCAGACTATGTTATGTTTGTCCTAGTCAGGAACTCCATTCATCAAGAATAAACTTAGATAGTATAGGATCTATCCTAGTTCACTATAAGCAATGAATCCCATCTTGGCTGAACACTCATCCCTACATTAAACTGACTAGAGCCACCACACGCCATATACCCATGTGTGAATAACACAAGTATGTAAGTGGTAGTAAACTCTAACCACTCAAATGTGGATGACCATGTCACCTCAGGTCAAAGGACTATATGCACCATTATCACTGAGACTGTGATCATTGACTATAAGTGAATATCCTTGTGATCACAAATGTAATGTCACAGTTCGATCCACCTATCACATAAGTATCCACATGTCTATTCTGATATCTCATATCAAGTAGCATGAGACTCACTACCTCCCACTAGTAGCATCATATACTAATCAAGGAAAATAGATAGAGGTGATAGTCTAATTAGTATTATCCAAATATTAATTAATCGACTATGAATAATTTTATAGCATATGTACTAAATAAATTTGTAGCTCATATTATCAACTCTTGATAATAAATTTATTGAACATAATGCTAAAGGATAAATACTCAAATAAATAAACACTTTATTTAAATGAATACTTTAATGTCATTTGGGATAATTTACAAAATGGCACTAGGGCACATCTATGCTAACAGATGTGCCTATTGAATTTTGTTATCTTGTATTAAGTCTAGTGTATTATATATGTATAACGTGAGGAAAGATATGAGCTACTTGATGTTGTAAGCTTTTTGTGTATGATATGTATTACTTATATATATGGGCTAGATGCATATATTGACATGTAAACTAAAGTTAGACATTAATGGATATGTTATGTATTAGTCATATGCATATAATATATTCTTGGCATCCTTAACAGGTGTCACATTTAGTGGTATCAGAGCAAAGGGTTATAATCCCTTGGGATAGAAATGTGAAGGTATGTATATGTTAAGAATACACGTAAATGTTAAGAATTAAGACTAAGTGTTTGTATTTTGAATATGATGAATGAGAGAAGTCCAATCGAGGATCCTATTGACCCAAATGAGTCTGAGTCTGTGTATGAAGTTGAGCATACAAATGCACCACCACAACCAGCTCAGGAATTACCACTAGTAATGTAGCAATTTCTTGAGTCTTTATAGCTTATTATACAGCTAGTGGTACATATAGTTAATTGGGTAGCCACTCAGCCAGTCCAACAGCCAGGAATGCAACCAATGGCTGAGGTTAGAGAAATAGAGGTTAAAGATAAAACTTCTGACAGGATGAGAAAATAAAAAGCTATAGAATTTGAGGGAACTACCGAGCTTCAGGTAGCAGAAGAATGGTTATAGGAAAAAACATGGTGCTAGATAAGCTTGATTGCATACTAGAGCAAAAATTGAAATATGTTGTATCATTATTGAGGAAATCAGCCTTAGATTTGTAGGATATGATTACAGGAAGTAAAAACATACCCATAACCTTGACTTGGGATGACTTCCTTAGGGAATTTACAAATAAATACACACCACTAATGTACAAAGATCAAAAGAAAATGGATTTTTTAAGTTTGGAATAGGAAAACATAACAGTATCAGAATATGAGATGCAATTTTCTCAATTATCAAAGTACGCATTAGAAGAAGTAGCTACAGAGGAAAGCAAAGACGATTTAAGAAGCGATTGAGAATGGATATCCAAGAAAAGATATCCCTGAAGCCACCAAGTTATAGTGTTTTAGTAGAGGCTACCTTGAGGGTAGAAGAGTGTTTGACAAAGAAAGATGTAATGTTCGTAAGGAAACGGAAGGTGACAAGTGAGTATAGTGGTTTAGAAAGAAGAGGAAGAGACATTTCTTTTAGAGGTTCTAGGTTTCAACAGAGTAAATATCAAGGGAGAGGAGTTAGCCAGCAAAGTATGAGCAGGTCTGCCACTATAACATCAGGTCAAAGTGGATGAGGTGGATACAGTCAGAGTAAGGCAGAGAGTAAGAGAGGTGAGGGAGGTGTTTTAGTTAGTTGAGGATATAATGCACCATGTGCTAGATGTGGTAGGTTTCATAGTAGACAGTGTTGGGGACCAATGCAGGTACTTTATTTTTACTATAGTAAGCTGGGGCATATAGCTAAAGATTGTTAGAGTAAGAACCGAGCCAGTGAGAGTCAAGTTACAGGGCAGAGTAGCATAGGTAAAAATATGACTCAGGGAGGAGCAGGTAAAGGAAGAGGTAGAGGAATGGGACAAGGAGGAGGTTCTGACATGGTATAGGTTGGACGGATAGGCCAACCTCGGCAATTATTGCCCCAAGCTAGAGTATATACAGTGATGAGATAGGAAGTACCTTTTGCATATGATGTTGTGACCATTATAATCTTTATCTATAGTTTTGATGCTTATACATTAATTGATCTAGGATTAACATGTTCATTTATTTCATGTGAATTTGCATTGAAAAACCATAGCAATATAGAAACTTTGGGGCATAACATTTTTGTATCAATGCCTGCTAGAGATATTTTAATTATAGATAGGGTTGTCAAATCTTGTCCTGTGGTAATAAATGGGAATACACTACATACGGATTATGCTAAAACTTAAGGAATTTCATGTTATTTTAAGAATGGATTAGTTATATAAAAATCATGTTATAGTAGACTGTCAAACAAAAGAAGTGGTTATTGAGACCTCAGAACAGAGAAAAATAGTTTTACAGGTTAAAGAAAAAGTGTCCTAACTTGTTTAATTTCAGCTACTGCCGCTTTCCATTTAATTAAAATGGGGTGTGAAGCTTATTTGGCTAATATGGTAGATGTATTCAAAGTTAGTATGGGAGTAATAGATGTTTCAATAGTGAAGGAATTCACAGATGTATTTCCCGAAGATCTATCGGGTTTACCTCCACATCGAGAGACTAATTTTAAGATAGAAACTATACCAGGGGTAGCACTAATATCAATTGCACCATATCGAAAGGCACCCTTAGAATTAAATGAATTAAAGAAGCAGTTAGAAGGATTATTGGAAAAAGGGTTTATTAGACTAAGTACATCGAGAAGGATGGCAGTTTAAGATTATGTATCAACTATAGGCAGTTAAATCAAGTTACTATAAAGAATAAATATCTCTTACCGCGGATTGATGACTTGTTAGACTAGTTAAAAGGAGCAATTATATTTTCCAAAATTGATTTAAGATTGGGATATTAGCAATTGAGAGTTGTAGAGGAACACATACCAAAGATTGCATTTTGAACACGATATGGGCATTATGAATTTATTGTGATGCTATTTGGACTAACAAATACGCCTGCTGCTTTTACGTCCTTAATGAACAAAATATTCTAGATGTATCTAGATTGATTTTTCATTGTGTTTATTGATGATATATTGATTTATTCTGGAAGCACTAAAATGTATAGGAATTTATAATCTCTTTATTGGTGGTCGACAATGAAGAAAGATACAGCTGAATGTGTAGCAAAATGTTTGACATGTCAACAAGTAAAAGCTAAACATCAGGCACCGACTGGTAAGCTTCATCCATTGTTTATTCCGGAGTTGAAATGGGAAAAAGATAATGATGGACTTTGTTCTTGGATTGCCTCGAACCTTCAGGAAGCATGATGCCATATGGGTAATTGTTGATCGACTTACCAAATTGGCTCATTTTCTACCTGTGCAACAAGGTGATTTACTAGACAAATTTTCTAGAATATATGTGTCAGAAATTGTAAGACTACATGGTGTGACAACATCAATTGTGTTAGATAGAGATCCACTGTTTATATCTTATTTTTTAGGAAGTTTACAAAGAGCTTTAGGAACAAAATTACATTTCAATACAACATTCCACCCCCAGACAGATGGACAATTAGAGAGGACAATTCAAATATTAGAAGATATGCTAAGAGCCAGTATGCTTGAATTTAAAGGGCATTGGGATAAGCACTTACCATTAATTGAATTTGCTTATAATAACAGTTATCATTCAAGTATTGATATGGCTCCATATGAAGTTCTATAGGGCAGAAAATGTAGAAGTCCTATTTGTTGGGATATAGAAGGGTTGCAGCAACTAGAAGGTCCTAAATTGATACAAAAAATTATGGATAAGATTCAAATAGTCAAAAAGTGCTTAAAGGCTGCATAAGACAGAGAAAAAAGTTATGTGGACAAGCATAAAAGAGAGATGGAGTATGATATGGGTGAAAAAGTATTCTTGAGAGTATCACCATTAAAGGGCATTATACAATTTGGAAGGCAAGGAAAATTGAGTCCTGGGTACATTAGCCTTTATAAGATATTGGAAAGAGTTAGTCCTTTAGCTTACCAGTTAACAATACCACAAGAATTTTCTCAAATGTTTATATGTTAAGAAGATATAAATATGATCCTAACCATATAGTACAAGAGTCAGAAATATAGTTAACAAAAGATTTAAGTCATAAAGAAGATGAAAAGTTCCTAGAATGCGGTGAATAAGGCAAATTAGAAATTTTAAAAGTAATTAGGAACTAATTAAGAAACTCAAAGAAATAATAATGAAGAGTAGAGGAAGGGAATAAGAACTCAAGATTTAAAGAGTTCAATTCAAAAAATGAATCTACATCTCCACCTAACTTATCCCCACGTTAGGATTTAGAATACCCACACCAATCTATTACTTGATTGTATACACAAGAGTTTGAGGCTCACTCTTCAACCTTACATAAACAAGAGTTTTCTTAGCTAACTCTGAAACCAATAAACTAAGTGTTTTATTGGCTAACACTTGAACCAATCCTCTTAGAACTAGTTCCTCACTTTCCTTTCTTAATCCTAAGAAATAAAAGAAGAAGAAGAGCCTAGTATATCACACAAACCACACTCAAGTAAAATTTGAATACAAAGAAATGAAGTTTGAAGCTTTTAAGAATTGAATGGTAAGAATAAGTTATTCACCAACACATCTAACCTTTTAAATGAGGTTTAATGAAGAGTATATACAATGAAAAACTTTAGGAAAATGGTTGTTGGAGCTTATTAAATTCATTTATAGCTTTATCTTCCTTCATTAAATGTTCTTCTAGCTTTTTTATAGAAAATTCACTAGTCACGGTCATGATGGACATGGTCACGGTCGTGTTGCTCGATAAAATAGCCATTTGAGCCCTTAATTAACCATTGAGCAGTTGCCATATGGCTCATCACGGTCTGGTCACGGTCGTGACTAGGATAGTGATCAAGCCTACAACTTTGATATTGAATCCTTTTTTATTCTCGTGCTTGTGAGACTTAGTTTGTTAGCTAAGTCACGATCGTGATCACAACCATGATCAGGACTTAGTTTGTTAGCTAAGTCACGATTGTGATCACAACCATGATCAGGATCTTAGGCACCACTGTGTTCTTGGCTTAATTAAAGAAGCTTGGTTCAACTCGTGACTCTAGTCATGCTCTGACTCATGAGGGGCATTATGGTTTGGTCACGATCGGGATGGCAACCATGATTGCTACTAGAATCCTTACTTAATTAAATGCCTTTGATCATGCTCGGGATCAAGATCATGATTGCTTTTGTAATCCCTATCACGATCCACTCATGGTCACAATTGGGTCATGATTGAGACCGTGATTATAACCCTTCATATCTCCTTTATCTTCTTGCTATTTTGGACTTCTTTCAATGTTATCTAATACACACTTGAGCACATAATATTAGTACTTCAAAATTATGTTGTTAAAATTAAAATAACGTTAGATTTAGCCTTAATTATGTTAATGGCTAAAAATCTCCCCTTTCTAAACATATGCATCAATTTTAAGAGGTTCTCCGCCTTTCTATATGCATATATTGAAGTTTGGAGTATCATATACCAAAAATATACAGAAAAGATATAAAGTACATATATCAAAAGCATTAATATTTAAATCAAGTGCTTTTACATAATTGTTTGTTGCTTGCATATGTATATTCCAATACATTGTGAACACATTGTGAACATTCCAATAAATTATGAACAAAATCAACAGTTAAATATTCTCAAAATATACAAGTTCTCCCCCTTTTGGCAAAATGGAAAAAGGAGATAAAAAGAACAATCAATAAGCACATAAGCAACTAATATTTTATTAAACAAAAGCTATAAACCAAGACATATTACATGATATGATAAAAGGAAAACTAAGACAAAAAGACATAAAAACTAAAGTTGGTCACCCTCAAGACGAGGAGAAGAAGGGGGATGAACAAAAGGAGCATATTGGCAAGCATGACCTTGCCTTTCATAGAGATAATGCACATCATATTGGAGGTGTGCAATTTTTTCATCAACCCTATCAACATGAGTATAAAATTTGATTCCATGAGAGTCATCCTATTAAAGAGAGTTTTAACCCATTGAAGCTCATTTTCCATTACTTGAGCACTCCTTGAAGTGCCCTCACTTCTTGATCTTTTCCTTTGAGAGGAAGGACCTTCTTCTTGTGTGACTTGAGTAAGATCCCTTTCTTCACCCTCATTTCCTTCAAATTCTTCAATCTCCCTTAGAATAGCATCCATGGCATCATCTCCCTCGTCACCTCCTTGAGGAGTATCTCCTTTTCAAACCTATTTATTTTCCATGACAGAGAATTGTTTATAATTCTTAACAAAGGCATCATCAAGAAAAATGAGAGGGATACATTCAAAAGAATCAAGTTGAATGCCATAAAAATTCGCAAGTTTGGTCACAATCCCACTAATGTATATAGAAACGGAGACACTATCACTTACTAACCAAAATCTCTATTGAAGTAATCTCCCTAAAGAAATTTGGATGTCATCAACCATGCAATGAAGTATGAAAAGATCATCAAGGGAGATTTCTTCATTACTTTGGCCTCTTGCATTGAAGGTATAGGTCAAAAAATAATGAATATACCAAAGTACTTTGGATTGAAAGGAGGAGGCTTTGGTGTGTCTGGCTAGGAAGGTTAAAGTTTATGGCTTGCAATACTTCACCCAAAAAGAGTGAGGAAGCCATGTAGAGAGGGTTTGAACATAGCCTTCTATAGTGAATCCAAAGAAAGCATCAAATTCTTGTAAGGTCATAAATCGATCTCTACTATAAAGTTTGAAACATATATTACAGTAAGGATTGTTGTCATAAAATTGGGTGGTTTGAAGGGTGTAGGAGGAGAGAAATTCTACCACCAATGAAGGATAGGTGGGAAGAGGAGTGAAAGCAAAATCTTTTACACATACTTTGAGTAGCAAATCCTCCACATCCTTAAGGTAAGACATCCTTTGAAGGGTGAAAGATGACATGTACCTTATAGAGATAATGTTTCTCTTTTGAAAAAGAGAGATCCTCTTCTTGATGTCTTGTGGTGAGTAAGAGGAAGAAGGATGGGATTTGTTTAGCTTCTCTTTGGTTTGCCTTCTAAGGGGTTCACCATAGGAGGAGGAAGGAGTGGTTTTTCTTTTCTTAAGTGCCTTAGTGTTTTGGAAGTGTAGAGACAAAGACAGAGAGGTGGATGATTGAGAAAAAAAAGTGTAGAGAATTTTTGTTGAAAGTGAGAAACTTAGGGTTTATAAAGAGTAGGAGGAGTTAAAATAGGTCAAAGAGGATTTAAGAGTCATAAAGAGACATGGAAAAACATTTTGGAAGTCAAAGGACATGAGAATTAAAACAAAAAATGGTTTCCTAGGTCTGTCAAGATTGTGGTCACGGTCATGACTAACCAGTCATGATCGTGACAAGCATGGTCATGAGCAGTCACGATTGTGATCGTGACTATGACTACACTTATGTCAGACCGAATAAGTGTCACAATCTAAACCGTCGCCAATAACGGACATGATAAAGTTACAATTTGACCTTTAAACTCTTAAAAAATTTCAATTGAGTCCAAATCAAACTTTGAAATAGTACAGGTATACCCTTCCCGGGCAAATTTTAAAGAGAATGAATTAAGGCTTAAAAAATTGACAATTTTAATAAATATAAATTTTATTTAAGTGATGCAAATGGTAGCAATGGTCTTGGACATATTATTATATGCAATTTTCATTAATAAATTAAATTAATTAATTTTATTAATTTATTAATGAGTATACAAAAAGAAAAAGGCATGAGATTTAAAGAACAACGTTTTCCACATAATTATGTAAACAAAACAAATAAGTAATCATGTCAAGCTTATACAAAAAGAAAAAGGCATGAGATTTAAAGAACAATGTTTTCCACATAATTATGTAAACAAAACAAATAAGTAATCATGTCAAGCTAGAGCCATCAATCATGTTAAGCTCATTTAAAATAAAATTGTGCCTATTTCACTAAGGGGTTTTGTGAAAATGTCCGCTAATTGATGATTTGTGTCAACAAATTCTAAAGCTATGTGTCCTAGTTGAGTGTTATCTTTAAGAAAGTGATGTCTAATATCTATGTGCTTGGTTCTTGAATGTTGAATGGGATTCTTGCTAAGGTTAATAGTGCTTGTATTGTCACATTTGATAGGAATGTGATCAAATTCTATGTCATAGTCCCTAAGTTGTTATTTTTGTCATAAGATTTGTGAGCAACAACAACTAGCCGCCACATATTTAGCTTCCGTTGTGGACAAGGCAACTAAAACTTATTTCTTACTAAACCAAGAAACTAATATTTTCCTAAAAATTGACAAGTTTCAAAAGTGCTCTTTCTATCTATTAAGTGGCCGACAAAGTTCGCATTCGAGTAGCTAATTAAGTGAAAGGAATCACCTCTAGGGTACTAAAGACCTAAGTTTATTGTTCCTATAAGATACTAAAGATTATCTTGACTGCATTCAAGTATGATTCCTTTAGACAAGATTGAAATGTAGCACATAAACATATAGTAAACATAATATCTGGTCTACTAGCGGTATAATAAAGGAAAGAATCGATCATACTTTAAAAGCACTTTTCATCAATCGGCTTTCCATACTCATCTTTGCCAATTTTGGTGGTTGAACTCATTAGAGTCTTGCTAGCTTTAGCTCCATCCATCCCAAACTTCTTGAGAATATCTCTAGTGTATTTAGCTTGGTTGATGAAAATTCCCTCTTTTCCTTGTTTAATTTGGAGGCCGAGAAAGAACTTGAGCTCTCTCATCAAGCTCATTTCAAATTCTTCTTGCATGAGCTTAGAGAAATCCTCACATAAAGAGTGGTTAGTAGCACCAAATATTATATCATCAACATAAATTTTCACAGTTAACAAATCATTCTTGGATTGCTTTATGAATAAACTTGTATTAACCTTTCCTTTGAGAATCATTTCTTTAAAAGAAAGTTGCTCAACCTCTCATACCAAGCTCTAGGAGCTTGTTTCAATCCATATAGAACTTTTGAAAGCTAAAAAACATGATTAGGAAATTTAAAACTTTCAAAACCCAAAGGTTATTCAACATAGACCTCCTCTTCGATAAAACCATTTAAAAATGCACATTTTACATCCATTTAAAAGAGTTTAAAATCCATGTAAGATGCAAATGCATGTAGCATTCTAATAGTTTCTAACCTTGTAACGAGGGCAAATGTTTCATCATAATCAATGCATTCTTCTTGATTATAACCCTCAACTACTAATCTAGCTTTTTTCCTAACTACGACACCTTGTTCATTCATCTTATTTCTAAACAACCATTTGGTGCCTATAATAGGAAGATACTTAGGTTTAGGAACTAAGGTCCAAACCTTGTTTCTCTCAAATTGATTTAACTCTTCTTGCATAGCAAGGACCTAAAAATCATCACTCAGAGCATCATCAACATTTTTTGGCTCAATTTAAGAAATGAAGGCTAAAATTAATCATGGATTTGAGTTGAGATCTAGTAGTTAGCCCCTTTGTAGTATCACTAATGATGAGGTCTTGAGGATAAGCCTTTTTGAATTGCCAATCCTTTGGAAGGTCATCCTTCAAGGTAGGTTGAGGAATCTCCTCACTCTTTTCCTTGCTAGGACCTTCTGGTTCCAAGGGTTTGCTTGCATTTTCTTCTTAGATGTTCACATCCACAAACTCATTTACAATACCATCCACACTACACAAATCCTTTCTAGGATCAAGTGGGTTAGATTTATATAATACAACATTCATCGATTCCTTAACTGTTAAAGTTCTTTTATTAAAGAATCTATATGCTTTACTAGAGGTGGAATAGCCTAGTAACATTCCCCCATCGGCTTTAGAATCAAATTTTCCAAGGTTGTCCTTGGTGTTTAATATAAAGCACTTGCATCCAAGCAGTCTTAGATATGAGATTTTGGGTTTTCTATTATTCCAAAGCTCATAAGAAGTTTTTTTCAAAATTAATCTCTTAAATACTTTATTTGCTATGTAGCAAGATGTGTTAATGGCTTCCGCCTAAAAGTATAATGGTAAATTATACTCATGAAGTATGGTTATAGCCATTTCCACTAGAGTCCTATTTTTCTAGCCATTTCCACTAGAGTCCTATTTTTTCTTTCAACTACTTTAGTTTTTAGGAGTTTTAGGAGAAGAGAAAGTATGAGAAATACCATTTTCAATGCAAAAGGTTTTGAAAGATTCATTTTCAAATTCAGTTCCATGATCACTTCTTATAGTGGAAATACAAAAGCCTTTTTCTTTTTGAACTATTTTTAAAAATCTTTCAATAGCTTTAAATGCATTCTTATGAGTAAGAAAACACAACCAAGTCTATCTAGAGTAATCATCAATTAAAACATAAGCGTAGTGCATTTTACCTAAGTTTGCAACTCTTGTAGGACTAAATAAATTCATGTGAATAAGTTCAAGTGGCCTGGAAGTGGACACTACATTCTTGAGCTTAAAGGAAGATTTAGATTGTTTTCCCTTTTAACAAGCATCATAAGGCTTATCCTTAGTGAACTTAAGTTTTGGTACACCAATCACAAGTTCATGTTTACTAAGGTCATTTAAAAGCACAAAGTTTGCATATCCTAACCTTTTATGCCAAGTCCATGTGTCATGGGAAATGGACATCAAACACTTAATATCTTTGTTATCAACTTTATTCAAGTCAATGACATAGACATTGTCTACTCTTTCACCACTAAAAGTCACTTTATCCTCATCTAAACTACTAACAAAGCAATTTCTAAGATAGAAGGTAACTTTATTTCCCATGCCATACAATTGACTAATGCTAAGTAAATTATGCTTCAAGCCATCTACCAAAAGAATATGATGTATAGATAAGGATTGAGGATTACCAATTTCTCTGATGCCAACAATTTTGCCTTTAACATTTTCTCCAAAGGTGACACATCTTCCATCTTTAGCTTCAATTTTGGTAAATTGTTCCTTCATTAAGGCACACCCGCCATGTGTCTTAAGCATCCATTATTAAGATACCATTTGCTTTTCTTCTTTATAAATTTTAGGCACACATATAGAAGAAAATTTTAAACTTTCTTTTGAACCCAAACTTTAGTTGGTCTAGGTTGGTTAGCATCAACATAATCCAAAGGCAATAAGTCTAAATGCAATCTTTTTTAGTAACATACATTACTAGTGCGTCTAAGAATCATACAATAGAAATATTTCACATTAGTAAATCTCTTAAAGTTTGGAGTATGCGAAGATCTCATATTTAAATGATGCACATTTCTCTTGCATGAAGTATAACTTCTAAATTATGCATGAAAATGTGGAGTTGGTTTCCTAGAGTATTTTTGTGGTCTAGGATGAGTGTAATTCATACAACCATATGTGTATGATGTGTTGTGGGGTAGCTTGCCTTGGAGTATTTCTCCTTATGTACATAAAGGCATGTTTTTGTTGAGGTCTCTTAGCTTATGCCTTAAACCTTTGAGTTAAGATTGGTTTAGTCTTATGGGACTTAACATTGACTTTAGACGTTTGAGACTTCTTGGCCATCAAGGCTTGAGTCTCAAGAGAATTAGAGGTAGAAGGAAAAGGATTATTAGAAGCTTTGATAAATTTTATTTATGATGATGATGAGGATGTGGGATCATTTATGAAACCAAGTCCAAAAGAGCTACTATGGACTCTTTGAGAATCAAGAAGATTATCCAAAGTCTTTTTTCCTTTCTTGAATTTAGAAATGAAAATTTTGAATTCCACTATTTCTCTTGAAAGCTTTTCAGTTTAATCATTGGCTTTCTTGAGTTCCTCATTTATGGAGGTAGAGGTTTTTAAATCATTAACAAGTTTTTCATTTGAAAAAACAAGTTTAGAAAATTATTTTTTAGATTTTTAAATTCTTTGGATAAATTTGAGAGCTCATGCTTGTAGAGCTTTTTCTTAAAAAAAGGCTCTTATATTTAAGCATGAGTTTGCTCACAATTGAGCTCTCATCATCATTATTGCAATTATCAAATCATCATAAGAAGAGTGAGAGGTGGAAAGTACCTCATTGTTGTCCTCAAGAGCCATGAAGCAAAAGTTGGCTATTTCTTGTCACTCCTCTTCCTTTTTCAATTAGGAGGAGTCATCCCATAAAGCCTTGAATGACTTTTCCTTATCCTTTGCTCCTTTGTTCTTGAATTTCAACCTTGGGAACTAGCTTCTAGTATGTCTAGGCTTTTTACATTCATAGCAAATCGCCTTTTTTATCTTTTTTCCATCTCTTTTCTTGAAGTCTCTATTTCTTGAAGAGGTATTCTTTCTCAAGAATTTCTTGAAATTTCTTATAAGCATGGCAATGTCACTATCTTTATCACTTAAATCTTCAAGGCTCTCATCTTCAGTAACATCTTGTAGAGCCTTCAAACTAATGCTTTTTTTCTTATCTTCTTTTTCTTCCTTTTCATCTTCTTTTTGCTTCACGGTGAGCTCATGAGTCAAAAGTTTGCCAATAAGAATGTCGGTTGAGAGCTTTGACAAGTCATGAGCTTCTTCAATGGAAGTCACTCTAGATTCCCAATCTTTCTTAGGAAGGATTCTAAGAATCTTTATGTTGATTTCTTCCTTGAAATAGTATTTTCTAAGCTTTCTCAAGGTGGTATGGAGGGCATTGAGTCTATTTGTCATTTCGGTTATGGATTATTGAGGCTTCATCTTTAAAAACTCATATTCATATACATGTAATTAAACCTTTTTACTTCTAACTTGAATGTTGCCTTCAAAATGATTCTCAATAGTCATAGCTTTCTTGTTCTTGTAGTTTGCCTCCTTTTGCTCTTCTGTATATTGAGTTCTATCAATGAGGATTTCTATATTGTCTAATATGGCTTTAAGGGGCTCCCAATCATCAAGAACTACTTCCCATAATCTAATTGGTTCACTATCAATATATAGTTCAATTTTCAATTTCTAATGGGGATAGTCATTCCAATCAAAGAAAGGTCTCAAAGAAGAAAAGTTCACACCCTCACTTCCTATGATCTAACCTTCTTACAATTAAGTACCAAGAAACTTAGCTCTGATACCAAATGAAAAGGCCCTAGGGGGGTTAAAAGGGCCAATTAGAAAATTTTAAAATAATTAGGAGCTAATTGAGAAACTCAAAGAAATAATGATGAAGAGTAGAGGAAGAGAATAAGAACTCAAGATATAAGGAGTTCGATTCAAGAAATGATTCTACGTCTCCACCTAACGTATTCCTAAGTTAGGATTTAGAATACCTACACCAATTTATTACTTGATTATATACAAAAGAGTTTAAGGCTCACTCTTCAACCTTATATAAACAAGAGTTTTCTTGGCTAACTCTAAAACTAATAACCCAAATGTTTTGTTGGCTTACACTTGAACCAAATCCTCTTAGAACTAGTTCCCCGCTTCCCTTTCTTAATCTAAAGAAATACAAGAAGAAGAAGAACTTTGTCTATCACACAAACCACACTTAAGTAAAATTTGAATACAAAGAAATGAAGTTTAAAGCTTTAGGGAAATGAATGGTAAGAATAAGTTGTTCACCAACATATCGAACCTTTTAAATGAGGTTTAATGAAGAGTATATATAATGAAAAACTTTAGGACATGGCTGTTAGAGCTCATTAAATTTTTCTATAGTTTCATCTTCCTTCATTAAATGTTCTTCTAGTTTTTTTGAAGAAATTTCACTGGTCACGGTCGTGATGGACATTGTCATGGTGGTGATGCTTGATACAATAGTTGTTGGAGCCCTCAATTGATCGTTGAGTAGTTGCCACCTAGCTCATCACGGTCTAATCATGGTTATGACTGGGACTATGATCAAGGCTGTAAGTCTGATCTTAAATCCTTTTTTATTCTAGTGCTCATGAGACTCAGTTCATAAGTTAAGTTATGATTGTGATCACAATCATGATCAGGATAATGAGTACCACTGTGTTCTTGGCTCAATTAAAGAAGCTTGGTCTGGGACTGGAATCTTTGCTTAATTGAACGCCTTTGATCACGCTCAGGATCAAGATCATGACTGCTCTTGTGACCCTTGTCATGATCCACTCACCGTCGTGACACTGACTATAAGCGTTGTTGGATTTTTGCTTGACAATTGACTAATGAGCTGGATTTGGTCACGATCGGCACCGTGATTATGACCCTTCATATCTCCTTTATTTTCTTGCTATTTTGGACTTCTTTCAATGCTATTTAATACACACTTAAGCACAAAATATTAGTACTTTAAAATTTTGTTGTTAAAATTAAAATAAGTTAGATTTAGCTTTAATTATGCAAATGGCTAACAAAAGAACCGGTTGAAATTCTTAATAGATGGATAAAGAAGTTGTGTAATAAAGAAATTCCAACAGTAAAGATTAAGTGGAGTCAACATTCACCAAAAGAAGCTGCATGGGAGGTGGAAAAGGACATGAGAGTTCAATACCCCTACCTATTTTTTGAGATTGGTGAGTCACATTTAATTTCAGGGATGAAATCCCTTTAGGTGGGGAGAAATGTAACACCCACCAAATGCATTTGTATTTATTTGCATAACATGCATATCATATACACATGAGATATTTGTGGTATTAATTACAATGTTAAATAGGAGAAGATTATATATGTTACAATTAAGTCCATAACAAGAATTAGAAAGTTAAGGGGTTTAAATTAATTAATGGTAAAAATATAGGGCCTAAATTGGTTTATTTAATTTAAAAAAAAAAAAAAAAGAGGGCTAGAACGTGGCAGAAAGGGGAGAGGGAGATTGATGATTAGTTTTGTGTGCAAAGAAGAAAAAGAAGTGAGAAGAAAGAAAGAAAAGCTAAGAAAGAAGAGGGAGATAAGGAAGATTAATAGGCTGCTGTAAAATATAGGAAATAACTCTTAGAACTAAAGATTAGGGTTAGAAACAATAGGAGTTAGAGGAGGCAAACTAATCTATAACTTTTGTTTGGAACAGAAGTCTGAAGTTCAATCTAGTTATGAATAGTTAACTTGTTTAATCAATAACTTGAGTTTTGTAACTTCAAATTAGGTTCTGTTTATGCCTAAAGAAACTTTGAGATATTTATTTCGAAGCTTACAAAAATAGGGGAAACCTAATTCTACTATTTTGATGGTAATTTGAGGCTTAACATTTTATTGCTCAATTTCAGTTGATGGTCTAAGTATGGTGGATTAATTCTTAGGGTTCTTTCTCTATACCCCTCCAATTGAAACAATATCAATTTTAAATTAATTTAGACACATAGGGTTAATGATATGGAAAGTTTCATCTTAAAATTTATTTGATAGAATTTAAAAAAAAAAATTAAATTCACCCTCTAAATCTATTATAGTTAGCAGCCTCATATGCTTAGGAAGTTTAATGATGTTATCATGCTAGAAGATGTTCCATAATTTTTAGGTGTTTAAAACAAGTGAATTATGATCTATTTTAGATAAACCAATCGGGAATGAGGTTGTCACATAAGTAAATACAAGCAAAGGTAAATGAATAATCTTAATGTTTTATGTGAATATAACACTTAAACTAAATAATTATAAAGGTCTTTATTAAGCTAATTGGTTAAGGGGAATATGTGTGTTCTAATTGATAGATGTTAATAGTTAATTATTGTGTTGATGGTTGATTGTTCTTAAGATGAGATTGTACACGTGAATGATGTTTGCTGAATTCGGGTGTCCTGTTCAGGTGTGAACATAAAACTTGTTTAAGCCATTTTTGGAGTTTTATAACTCCAAATGAGGTGTTGTTTATTTCTGTAAAAATGTTGAGATGTGAATTACAAAATTAATAGGAATAGAGAAAGCTTAATTCTATTATCTTGATGGCCAATTTGAGTTATACTTTTTGTTGCTTAGTTTCCATTTACAGCTTAACCATGGTGGATTGTTTTTGACGTTTCTCTTGCTATACATATCCAATTGATACAAAATTAGTTGCAAATTAATTTAGACTTATAAGGCTATTGATCTGGAAAATATGGATTTGAAATTCATAATGTGAAATTTTTGGTATATTTTTGAATTAGCACATCGATTTTACCATGTTGACAGTATTGTGTTCTTATGTGTTATGGAGATGTTAATTTGCTTAATAGAGTGGTATGTGATGTATTTAGTTGATGACTAGATGAATAAAGTGTTGTAACAGTGTGGTGATCTCTTGATGTATATGTAATTATAAGAAATATGAATTTATGAGTATGAAGATGCAATGCTACTTATGAATGAGGTTATGCTGTGTGCGCTATAGAATCCCCTTGATATGCTGTGAAAAAGCTAAAGAAATATTTGGTACAAGATTATGGTAGGTTGTGCGCGTATGGGGATCCATGAATAATCAAAAAGAAGCTTTAGTTTTACATGTAATTCACAAATTCATTGCTATCCAAAAACACTACTATGATTATGTACATACTATAAATTCATAGTTAAATATGGAATGGATTGGTAATTGATAATACTACATGTTTGAATGTGTTATTTTTCATAGGATGTTATGTTATTCGTTTACTGAGTTGCAGGCTCATTCCTTTGCATCATTTTTTCAGGATTAGAATAATTGTAGTATGTTTTGAAGAAACATTTGCATCAATTACACTATCATTGTGTCAGGGGGGTCAGTAGGGGGTCGTCCTCAGTTTTTTTAAACATAACGTGCTTAGTGAATTTTGTGATCTTGTGTTGAGGCTAGCGTATTGTATGTGTATAACATGAGGAAAGATGTGAGCTACTTGATGTTGTAAGCTTTTTGTGTGCGATATGTATTACTTGTATATATTTGGGGTAGATGCATATATTGACATGTAAACTAAAGTTAGACATTAATGGATATGTTATGTATTAGTCATATGCATAAAATGTATGCTTAGCATCCTTAACAGGTGTCACATACATAACTCCACTTTTATCAACATCAAGCTATATAGATTAATGAATTTAAGAAACAAAACCCAAAAAAAAGGAAAAAACCAACAGAGAGAGAGAGAGAGAGAGAGAGAGCTAAACAATTTTCTTCTTCTTCTCCACAAGCTGAATTTAAAATTTTTTTAAAAATTAATTCTAAATTTAAAAAAAATATTGCAAAAGTTTCCGTCTAAAAATATCAATAAAAAATAATGATTTTGATTTTAAAACTTGAAACTAAGAATAAAATCTTATTTTATTGTCTATTTATTAAAATATATGGTCTTTATAAAAAATTAAAATTAAAATTAAAAAAAAAAAAGCTAGAGAAGGAGAAGGAGGACGACAAGAGAGAGAGACGTGCAAGATTATAATTTTTTTTTTTAAAATAGCTGAAATTTCATTGTAACAAAAAAAAACTGCATTTTTTATACTCCCATGTGTGATGTACCTTCATATTGCTATATGGATAGGAATCCATAATATAATTTACCATTCTCCAACACTCTCCCTTAAGGGTAACTGAGCATGGTTTAGTTACATTTGTCAAACAAAAATGTACCGCACTTAGTAACAATATATGTAAGCGTATAATCAGTGATTCGACAACAAAAACAATAATAAATCCAATATCAAAAAATTTCTAGCGCCACAAGATATGATTGATTAGCTAATGTTTCAAAATTGAATCTTGGTTCTCCAGGTCTTTAAACAAAAGTCCAAGAACACCACCCAATTACATTTGCCAAGGTCTTAACCGGGGTTTTAAACACGAGCCCAAGTACACCACCCAATTACATTTACAAACGATTCAAACAGTGTCACAACCGCCCCACACCTTCAAAAATATTGACCCACGCACACACATGTAAACTTAGGTTAAACCTATATAAAAACCGACCGGCTTGTGTTAAGATTCAATCTACATCACTTATAAGTCTTTTATTGCTTTGCACTTTTTCTAATGTAAAATATATTCTCTAACACTCTCCAAAGAAAAAAATTACAATTAAACTCGGTTACATAGTCACATAAAGTCGGATGGAATTTTGTTCCAAAAGAAAAAGTCAGATGGAATCCGCCACTTTTTTTTTTTTTTTTTTACTCTTTCAAGGCATTGAACCTTATTTCAAATAACATTGGACATTTAGACGTAGAGAAACAGTGTACCCCCATTGTTTTCGTATGCATTGCTCAAAAAATCTTAGTTTAGTTTTGCTTTTGGAAAGAACTGAATTCTTGGATAAACAAAGGCATGCCTGTTATGATAAGACTAACTCATCATTTGTGATAAACAAAGGCATGCCTGTTATGATAAGACTAACTCATCATTTGTGCAAAATGGGCACGTGGGTATGGTTGCATTGCATCCTGGTCAACAGTTTTAGCAGCAAGGAAGCTCCGGTATGGGCATAGGGAATTTGAATCAGTCATTCATCTGAAACCTTAAAAAATGTATAGGATAAAATTATGTTGTTGATCCCATCCATTCTAGGATCTGTTTCGAATTCTGGGTCAATGTAAAAGAATACCTGCAAATATGATAACAGACCATTCAAATCAAGTTTCTCATATGCTAACTGGGAAAAAACGTTGGGTGGAGAAACTATACTCACGGGCATGTCTATTTGCTCCCCGGGAAGCAGGCGCTGCTCCTCAAAGCAAAAACATTGTATTTTATTGAAGTACACTGCAGCCTGCAAAATGTTGCAACATAAATGTTGAATGTTATATAGTAGTAAGGTATTGATTATAAATACATGAAAGTCATAATCCACCAAGGACTTTTTATGGTTGCCATATTTCAAGGCCAGAATGTTAAAATGACTGAACTACGATGGGTTAACATTTGCTCTCCTGATGCAATCTTATCCTAATCAGAAGCTAGGTTTACAATATCTTAACAACTTTGCTATGGCCTATATAGCACATTTTGTCAATCTAATGGAACGTGATATCTTATGCATGTAAATATGTCTGTATACCAGTCGGAAACACTATCATTACTCATGTCTACCTAATTCTAGAAATGAGCTGCACACATGCGCATGACACAAACAAGGAAAAAAAGGGTGAATGCATGGTGAAAAGAACAGAAGCTTTATCTCCACCAGTCATGTAACAAGCCATTTGCCTTTCAATCAAGATTTTACCCTACCAACCAATCATTCCATGCCAACTTATTTTCATGCATCAATTTCTTCGATTCAGCAAAGATTTTTCTGAAAACTACAAGAAAATCACATTGACCTGCAAAACCTTCCTATATTAGAGTGCCTATGAGAACTTCAAAAGCAGAAACTTATCCAATACCAACAGAACAATGAATTTTCTGGGAAAACAAATAAAATTACTAGTAGAACATCACCAAATCCATTTAATGTGATGTACACAAAATTGGAAGCTTTTCAACTACAACTGTATTTTCATTACCATGACTGAGTATCACCCAGAAAGCACTCTGGCACTTCAAATCATCGCCTAAAGAGAATAGTTCTAAAATACATATACAATTATACATACCATACTCCTAACTAGATGTCAAACCAAATTCAACAAGGCTACTTCACTAACTCTGATGTATGTCAATTCTAAGACATGGTTATAGGATTATGATTGATGTGGTACTGTCTATTTACAGGGCAAATATGACATTAGCATATAGCAGACTCCTGAAACCACTTTTCATTAGATTTAGTTAATAGTTACTACTGTGGTTTCTAATAGCTATACTAGAAAAAAATTGTACAATTCATTAATCTGAATAGTCCCGTCTGTTCCAATGACACATCAACAATTGAATGGCAGTAACATTCAGAAAAACAGCTTAACTGATAGCTGACACATTCCCGATGCTAATAGTTCAGTTGGATCAATTTTGATTATTTCTATTAATTGTACAAAACTCTTTTCTAACTATATCATTTTGAATCTAGACTTCAAGAAGCTCATTAGACAACATACAAGACAGATAAGAAGCAGCCAAGTGAAGAGTTAAAAGGTTTTTGTGAGAGCACATGACAGCAGATAGCACACTTCAATCTTCATGAATTTCTCACTTGAGTTTGAAAACTAAAAAATATTTATACAGTGTTTTTACTGGGTAACAATGAACGATTTCTTATGGTAAATGGCAATAAAAAGATGTAACTGGCACAGACGTGGCTATAAATTTAACCACCTGATGGAAGCAGGTCTTGACATCTTCCCAACACTGAACAGTTTCAATCTTTCAATGTTTTTTGAAATCTGAAAATTTTAAGTTCACTATTATTAATTGTTGTTTTGAAAAAAATTATAATATATATAAGATGTGTCGTAAATTATATATTAATTTTAAAAAATAAATTTATATTTATAAAATTTTAAAAATTAAAAATAAAATAATTAAAGGCAACAGAATATATGATTATATACTTTTATTCCTTTTTTAAAAATAAAAAAATACATCTAATACATATAAGTGCTGAAATATGAATAAAAAAGAAGTATTGGTGTATAAAAAGTCAATATATTTAATTTGCATTTCTATAAAAAAAAAAAAAGAATGGTAGCTCAAAAAAATGGAAAAAAAAATTAATTAAAATAGATGGTGGGTGGAAAGAAGTTCAGGTTGTAAAGATAAAAGAGAAAAAATGTAACTGTTAGTTAAATTTAAATAGATAGTAGATAATTAAGTAATTATATTCAAATAAATGATAGTTGTTCATGAACAAAAGGAATTGAACGGTAAATGATAGGTACCAACAACCATTAAAGAATAATCATATACTATTTTGTAACCATTGGGAATTGAAGAGCTATCAGCTCCATCTGAACAAATATACCAAATACCCACTCAACAATAGATGGTTGAAAGGCAATGTCAAAATATAAGCCAACAAAATCTTTCCAAACAGCTATCCAGTAACAGAACCCAAGCAGCAAAACTAGTCCCTAAAAGAATTACTCTTTTGACACGAAATTTTGTAAGGATTGAACATGAAAGTCAGATTAGCATTGTTAACATTAAGAAAATAAATGTATCATGCATGCACGGGCATAAATATATATAATACCAAAGATAAATGGTATCAAAATAAAAATAGAAAACCAAAGATGCGTGTTAAAATTAATACATAAACCAAAGATGCATGTTAAAATTAATATATTCATTTATACCTTTAACAAAAATTATGCACTGTTCATAAGAAATAAATGGTTATCCCTAGGATTTTCAGCAAGAAGTGAATCAACAATAATTGAGCTGGTAAAGTTCAGGCAAGGAGGGGCATGGTGCAACATAACCCCTTTCAGAATAATCCAAATTAAATCATAAATTCAACCATTTGCAGCATTTTGAATATTATTAAGTAACATGCAGATACAAATTCCAGTTAAAGTTTTACAGTTCACCAGTTCATATTAGTTTGGTTTTTCATATATTAATCACATCTTGCCACTACTCATGCTGATAATAGTAACTCAAAAAAGATAGCTGACAATTGGTTACAGCCATCATTCTTTTCAAGAGATCCAATTCAGACACACTCATGATGTCTAACGTAGAAACCAAAGTCAGAGTAACACCAGAACATTCAAAGTTGACATAAGTGTCACTAGCCAAAGAATAATATTACTATAGAGACAGAAAAAGTTAAAATCACACCCAATATCAACTAACGTAAGACATAAGAAATTAGTACCTTCATAGGGGTAACATTGTACGTAGATACACCTGTTATTGGAGTTCTACTTCGATTTTCAGCTGTATAAAATGCAAGAGCACTCTCTCCAGGCCTCACCCTTACCTAAAGAGAACAAAAAACATTTTAGTGAAAATTCCAAATTACAAAGAGAGCATCTAGTTAACAGATTTACGCAAAGGTAAACCTCTCTTTGGGTGGGAATAAACTTCCATGGCATTCCATCAGCAACGTCAGCATTAAATTGAACCACAATCTCCCTATGAAAAGGAGATACGTCATAACTAAAATACAGGCATATGACTAAAAAAAGTGTTACATATATATATGGACTAAACAACCAAATAGTAAAAACTCTAAGTTCTGCTATAAATCTACAAAAGGAAGCTCAAATCATTCAATTTATTCATCACTTCACAGACATTAACAAGCTCAAAATTAAGGAAGCAAATAAAAGAAAAGATATCACAGCAATCTTTTTTTTTTTTTCCTTAACTCATGTAAGAAAACAATTTCAAAACACTTAAAGGCATACAAGAACATTATCCCGCTCAATTGATTGAAAAAGAGGATATATTTAGAGTACTTAATAACCAAAAATGGTTAAGAAAGAAAAAGACCTTGTAGCAACTGTTCCTTGTTCATTATGGCGCGCAATCTTCTCTTCAACACTCTAAAGAAAAACACACATAGTAAATAACATCAGCTAATCAAACACAAAGAATATTAACTGAACTAAAAGGCCAAAACCTTGTTTGGAACTGCAGTGCAATACAAGATTTCAATTAAATTGCATTCTAGCAAAATCATGTGCAGAGGAATTGAATTCTAGCATTTTTAGAATTCCCAAACAAGGTGAAAAAGAAATGAAAAAAACAAAAAGGACCTCTCGGCGCTGAGCAGTACCGCCATAACCGGTAGCTTGGCAAAACCTACGATAAAGAGGAACGGCCGCATAACTGCTCCCGACCATTGCAAAAACCAAACCCGTAAGATAAATTAGGGTTTTTGTTGATTTCTGGTGTGTTGTATTAGAAGCACTGCTAAAAGTAGCATAATACCTCTTATACTCATTATTAATAACAATTCGCTCACTTCTGGTTGCAACTGGTATTGGAATCCGACTAAAACTGCCAACACTTTGCCATTGATATGCAGAGGGGCTACTGATCAGTCTGTTATATTGGAGTATAGATTTGAGTCGAGGAATTGGTGTAGTTACTCTAGCCAGGCTTGACCATGACATTTTTTTATCTGAAGGATTTTTGTATTATAAGTTGCATTCAGAGTTGTTTTTGGGAGATGAGAAAATAAAATAGAATAAATTATTATGAGTTACTGAATTATGACATTTTATTTTATTGAGTTTTTTAATTTTTATTATATTTTATTAAATTTTAAATTTTTTAATTTTTTTATAGATTAAGTATAAATTAGATTGAAGTAATAAAATTGTGCAATAATTCAGGTTCGTTATTGCTAAATATATTGTTATGAAAGGTTTAGAGATACAATTTGTGAAGAATGAAAGAAAAAATGGTGAGAGTAAGATGTATGAAAAAATATTCATAAAAATTATATATTTTAATTGGTGATTTTAATAATATATTTACTGTTAAAATTTATCTTGACATCATAATTTTGATATAATAAATAGAAATTATTTCATAATTTTATTATTTTAATTTAATTTATTTTTAATCTATATAAAAATAAAAAATTAATAGCTTAATAAAACACAATAAAAATTGAAGGGCTCGATAGAATAAAGTTTCAAAATTCCGAGGCTTCGTAATGGATTTATCCAATAAAATACAGAAAGACGTGAAACGGTGACGTTTTCAACTAATAATTTGCTTTTCTTAGTCAGCAGGAAAGTGTTCACAAGGTGTATAATAAATTTTCTGGTTACAGAAAAAAAGAGAAAAAAAGAGAAAATGCCGGTAGCAAGACCGGAGTCATCAGATTCAAGAATAATCGCACACGTTGACATGGATTGCTTCTACGTTCAAGGTGCATTATATTATATTATATTATATGTATAATAAAAGTAATTCGCTGATTAATTTGGAAAATGGAATTTGCAGTGGAGCAGCGGAAGCAGCCACAGTTAAGAGGTTTACCAACTGCAGTTGTGCAGTACAATGAGTGGCAAGGTGGAGCCTTAATTGCTGTTAGTTACGAGGCTCGAAAATTTGGAGTCAAGCGGTACGTAATTTCTTTTATTTTTATTTTTATTTTTGATTTTTGCTGTTCTTAATCCTTTCTATATAATTTGTAAACAAAAACAAATAATAATAATATGTACAATAATTTTAGTTCCATGCGAGGTGATGAGGCAAAGCGAGTTTGTCCTCAGATTCAGCTTGTTCAAGTCCCTGTAGCCCGTGGTAAAGCTGACTTGAATGCTTACCGCAATGCTGGTTCTGAGGTTTTTGGGAGTGTTTTCTTTTTATTTAATTACTGATTTGCTTTGAAAATTTTATTTTATTTCATTTTGTTCTGTTCTGTGTGGTATTTAAATAAAACACACTTGCAGGTTGTGTCCATTCTTGCCAGAAAGGGTCGATGCGAACGGGCATCAATTGATGAAGTTTATCTTGACCTCACTGATTCTGCAGAAGCTATGTTAAAACAAACTCCTCCTCATAGCTTGCAAGTAATTGATGATGAAGTTCTGAAATCACATGTTTTGGTTCTTAAGGATGAGGTATTACATACACCATCTTTCTCAGTCATTTGGTTAGGTGTACGCCACATGTCTTATTGTTCAATATTGATCTTGTACCATACCTTTTATATCCACGCTCCTACAATGGCCCCAAAACATAGTTTTCACGCTATATAAATGTATGACATTGATTTGGTGAACTAATGCAACGCGATCTTCTCTTTTTTTGTGCAAAAACTAAATTTTAGTTTTGAACAAACTCGATGCTTCTATTTTTCAGTGGAGATTTTCTGTCCCTTTTCCCGCCTAGAATTGTTACACTCAATTTTGTCATTGAATTCAGAATGGAAATGATACCAAGGAAAATGTGAGGAAATGGCTATGTAGGAGTGATGCTGATCATCGTGACAAATTATTAGCTTGTGGGGCCATCATAGTTGCAGAACTTCGGATGCAAGTTTTGAGGGAAACTGAATTTACTTGTTCTGCTGGCATTGCTCATAATAAGGCATGAAAGTGTCTTTGTTCTTTTGGTTTCTTTGCTATTAACTACAGTTTTATATAACTTGTGTTTCTTGGTAACTTGATGTGATGTCAATGACACCTATGTGATTCACAAGCAGATGCTGGCCAAACTTGCAAGTGGTATGAATAAACCTGCACAGCAAACTGTTGTGCCCTTTGTATCTGTGAAAGATTTGCTTGATTCATTGCCTATCAAGAAAATGTAAGTTCTTTAATCACAGATGTGGTGTTGGCTGTTGACTAATTAGAACTTTAGAGTTGAGATGTAATATGCTGCTATGATCATCAAGGCATGTATGAAGAAGTCATTCTGTTCATTTATTATCTTCCTTTTGAGGTTCATATGGTCTTTTAATTTGTGCTGCAACATTTTATTTGATTGTAGGAAACAGCTAGGTGGAAAACTTGGGTCTTCTCTGCAAAGTGACCTGGGTGTGAATACCGTTGGAGATCTGCTGCAGTTTTCAGAGGACAAGCTACAAGATCATTGTGGCATTAATACTGGGTATAGTGTTGATTATACGGCAAAGAATGTGTTTCGATTTCTCTGACCTAATAACTTTTCTACCAAATGTGTTTATTTTGCTTTGATAAGATGAAAAAGTTCTGAAGTTGGTTAAGCCTTCTGTCTGCTCTAGAATATGGAATTATGATACATTTTTCTGCTCAATTTCATGAAGATCCACATTGAATATTTCTGCAAAATGTCTTATTCTCTGTTTTTCTTTGATTCTCAAATTTTTATGATTTGTTGTGGTGGGCTATTTCTCATCATTTCTTTGCCAGTAATTCAGTCCTATGGAACAATCCTTAAGCATAACATAAAAATAAAAAAAAAAATAAATAAATAAAAAAAGCTGTTTTTCATGTGCATAACCTCAACAATTGACATAATTAGTGGTCCTAATTCTTCTTCTTTTTTGCTTGCACTTCAGAACCTGGTTGTGGAACATTGCTAGAGGAATCAATGGGGAAGAAGTTCAGGGACGCCTTCTTCCCAAGAGTCATGGTTCTGGGAAGTCATTCCCCGGTCCTCGGGCTTTAAAGACAATTGCAGCTGTAAGAACTTTATCTTAATCAAACAATTACATTTATATGCAATCCTTAGGTTATTAGCCTCTTCGCGTCAACTAGCAGATGAGGAATTTATCAATGCCATCCTTAGTGTTAAACCACATAGATACCTATGAAGCTTGTTCGATGGATAACATTCCAAAAAGAAGTATCTTGATGTGGGGTTGAAAGTGATGAAGAGAAGCTTTTATCTCTTTAACAAAGGGAAGCAAGAAGACCAGAGGTGTTGGACTGACAGTAGCATGTCTCTCAGTTGAAAATTTTCTTTCAACAGAATCACTTTTTTCCTGGTGCTATTATTACTGTTTCTCAAACACTTTCAGCAGCAAGCTTCATTTGCTTTGCTTTATTTTAACATTTTACTTATTCTCTACTGATGATTTTTCTTAAAACAAATGTGGAGTTTTTTTTTTTTTTTTTTGGAATTTTGACAGGTAATCTTATTTCTGAAGAATAATTGGTTGTATCATCCTACCTATGCTGTTAGCCTGATTAAATAGAATTCATCCAACTCTACCTATGTGCCATGTGTTTTATTGCTTTTTCTTAGGTCCAACACTGGCTCAATCAACTTTGTGAAGAGCTAAGCGAACGTCTTTGCTCTGATTTGGACCAAAACAAGCGGATGGCACACACCCTTACTCTGCACACTAGTGCGTACAAGGTACTTTTACTTGATCTTTTGACTCAGCTATGATCTATCTGTCATAGCTTTCTTCTCGTTTTCATTTCTTCTCACCAGACATCCTAAATATTTAAAACCTCTTGTGAACTTCCAATTTATTTTGGCCTGATTAAAACTTGTCCTGCAGCCTAGTGACTCAGATTCACACAAAAAGTTCCCTTCAAAATCATGTCCATTGAGGTATGGCACTGCCAAAATTCAAGAAGATGCTTTCAACCTGTTTCAAGTTGGATTACGTGAATATTTGGGTTCACATGGAGTCAAGATTCAAGGAAGTCATCACAATGGATGGGGAATAACAGCCTTGTCCGTTTCTGCAAGTAAAATAGTTGATCTGCCCTCTGTAAGTTTGATGACTTAGTTTGCCATATATCTGGATTTGATGTGTTTTGTAGATGGTATTCTCTCTGTTGAGTGCACCCCATGCATATTTGCCTCCATTGTCAACAAGCCAAAACATGCAAACAGGCTTTCCATAGAGGGAAAATAACTTTTTTCTTGGCATTTGCAATTTTATGATAATTGTGTTTAAGATACAGTATATCTATCAAAGAATCTATTAATATGTTTGTTGGTAAAGGGTTCTTAGCATGAAACAAGGTCCGAGATTAAGTGTAGTGAAGTACTCAAAGCTTCAAGGAAAGTGTGCCCTTTGAACATTTAAAAATGACAAATAAGAAGTCCACATTTACGTTCTTTTGTTGGATAAATATTTTTAAAAATTAATTTAATTGAGCAAAATTGGAGTTGAGATAACTAGAACTAGTTTGGTCTGATGGAAAACACATGGAAAAGTAGTGTGCCCTTGTAGTGGTTGCAGCCACAATTTGACCCAAGGATTGCAATGGAAGTTGGTGGTGGAGGTACATAGTAGCATTGATTCAACATTGTCTATGATGGTTGTAATGATGGAGTTAAGTGGTGGTAATGAGGTTTTTAGTCTGCATTAATAATGCTAGTGGCAACGTTGATGCTGCTGTTAAGGTCAAAACAACAAGGGTGGCAATGTTGATTGTGCTGCAGCTAGTGGTTAAGCAGCGACGGAGAAGATACCATCTTAACAATTTCTTTAATTCTGAATAAAAATATTAGTAAATCCTATGTTTAACTGTTCCAAAAATTTCAGAAATGCTTGGTTGATCTTGTACTAGAGTTTTAACTTGTAATTCCGCAATTCCATAAGTTTTCTCTCCAGTTATTTTTATTCAAGTGCAACTTAAATGTTACCGTTATTGTATGATTGGCTTAATGCCCTGCATCCTGCTAACAGGGAACTGGTTCAATCATCAAATACTTTCACGGCCAATATCCATCTCACTCTCTTTTAAAGCAAACACCAGATAACTTAACCGAAGGCATTCCATCATCATCCCACTCAGGTGATTTTTGTTTCACTGAGTGTAATTGATTTTTTCTTAAATTTTGTTGTTGCTTTTTCTATTATTTTCTATGACAATTTGACGAAGGTTTCATATTAATTTAGGTTGTGAATGCTCTGAGCTGCAAGTTCAGCATGGTGTTCCCTGTTTGGATCAACCAGAACAGAATATTACAGCAAGCAAAGATCAGGTTTCAGTGGAAGCAATTTTTTTTCTTTTCTTTACTTAATGAAATGGTTACCATGATTGCCAATATTTCTAAAACAAGATCTCCAGTATCATTTATGCATATAGATATACATTGTGAATCCTCTATGTTTAGATTCTAGGTGATCCAGGACACATTGAAAAAAGAGGTTCTTGTCCCATGATTTTTGGCAGCCTGGTCAGATTTATTAAAACAATTAAATTCGACCTGTATAGGAGAAACTTTTATATGCATTTTTTCCATCAACTGAATCAAATTTGATGCCTGTTAAGTGTTTTACTTGTCATCATGGAGATGTAAAAGTTTATGAGTTACGTATCTATCAATGTTTCAGTACTTTCTGTTGACCAAATAAAACATATTCACATTTTTTAGAAACATTGCAACTCTTTTACTTCTTGGCTATGTCATTTTGATATAGTACTGAGCTTTTCAAATTCATGGAATCAACAGCATGAAGTGTGGTTCCTATTATATAATTTTTGTTTCTTCCATTAAGATTTAGAGATTGATATACTCATTTGCTTTTATTTAAATTGTGCTGTCTATAACTATTGTTCTTGCATTAGAAACTTTCTGTATCAGCTTTGTGCATTTGGTTCTTAGATACATTTGGCTTCTTTTATTCAAAGATTGTAAACTTCATATTCATTTGTCATGCTTGCAAAGTGAAAGTTTTTTTTTTTTTGGTTTTTCTTTAGTTTATTTTCCCACTCTTATTTGTAAAATAAAATATTTAAATGACGCTTTCGCCATTCCTTGTTGAGAGCAGGGGTTAGTATTTGGTTCAATTTGTTTCGTTATACCAGGGTTCAGTTTGTTTTAATTTAAATATTAAAAATTGAATATATATTTTGTTTTTGTTCTGTACTAAAAAATTCGGTTAGCCAAAAACTGAAAAAATCAAATATTATTTTTTATTACTAAAATATTTTAAATAATATATAAATAATAATAGTTTAATTTAAAAATCTTAAAGTAAACTAAAATTTAGGAATTTTGGTTTTTGTTCAGTTCGGTTTTAATGTAAAAAGTACAGTTTATTTAGTTTGGTTTGGTTTTTGAGTTTATAAAATTGGTGTATTTGGTTTTGGGTAATTTTTGAACCGACCGAATGCATTTAGTTGACAGAGTGATAAGGAATAGAGTGATATTTGACTCACTTTATTTGGCAGTATGGATAGAGTGATAAGGAATAACTAAAACATGTTTTTTTCTCTCATACTGAGGATTTATGCTTTGATGGTGTGGAATAACTCTGTTTGTAATAAGTTAGCATCTTGCTGGGGCTTTTTGAAAAATATAGACCTGATTACACTGTTGCAATCTGCAAATGTTCATTTTGTTTTATGTTCTTGTATCTACACTTTATCCACAAACTGCATTCTCGTTTTCATTGTAACATGCTTTAGAGTAATTTGGCCATCTGGTGTTGTCTAATTGTGAATCCCAATGCATGTTCCAACATGAGGTTCTTTCATTTGCAGGATTTGTCCTGTTCTTCGCCCAAACAAGAAAAAGATGGTTTCATGATTGAAACTTCGCAGTCATTGCCCTCAGGTTCTGTCTTGTTATATTGGAAATTTCTGTCAGCGATTAATGACCAGATTTCACCTTGTAACATTACAAGTTTTGGTGTTCATTCAGGGAGTAAAAGTTGCTCAGGACTAACCGTGACTAACTCAGAAGGATGTTTCTCTCAGGATGAGCCAATGGTTATAAAACCTAGTCATGGGCACAGGGAACAGATAAGAAATACTTCAAATGAAAAGGTAATTTTATGCACTTGCTTATAGTTATTTGCCTTACTACCATTGTAGGAACCTCTGCTGATTAAGGTTTTCTTGAGATACCTTCCAATATCTGGTGATAAGATCAATAGTAGGCATGTGGACAGCCAAATTATTTTTTTTTAACAAGCCAGAAATTCATTAGGCATAATTGTAATGTTTTCAAAACTAACATACCTTGCTAAGTCTGCTGTCATATATATATATATATAAGGTGTTGTGCATGGTTTATGTACTCCAGTAGATCTTTGTACTCATATATCTGTTCTTATTTCTGATTGGAAGAAAGAGTAAATATCCCAACATAAAAGTTTTTCTAAAAAAGGGTAAGTATCCCAACATAAAAGTTTTTCTAAAAAATAATTGTACAAGCAAAATATTGAATAGTTTTACATTCATCCAGATGCCATAGTAGAAGTTCAATTAAGCAATGCACTGGTATGCATCCGTTACGATTCCATTTGCTCATCATATTCTGTCTTGTCCTCTGTTTTAGCATCTGCATTTGCAGAATTTTATCCCATGTGCATGTGTTTCCTTCTGAACAAGTGTTTTCTTTTCTTTTTCTTTCACTATCTTCTATGTTGTGTTGAATCAGGGAACAATCTTGAAATTTTTCAAGCGTTGTAATTCCTCATGCTCATCACCAAAAATGGAGAATATTGATGTGGTTCGAGGTATTATAGTTTCTTAACCCTTCTAAATTCTTCATATTTGCTAGCTTTTTTCCTTATAAATGGTTGAATTTAGGTTCAGAGGCAAATCTAGTTGAGCTGGGGAAGGATAGCCTTCTGACAGAGTATAGGACAAACGATAGTTTGCATAGTTCAGTTCAGAATGCACAAAGGGGACCATGGAATTACAATATTGATGAGATTGACCAGTCTGTGATTGATGAATTACCTCCAGAACTCCAAGATGAAGTTCGGGCTTGGATTCAACCTCAAAAGCGAGCTAATATAGTTAAACGAGGTTCTACCATTGCCCATTATTTCTCACGAACATAAACAACGGAAAGCAATGACAAGGGGAATGTACTCTGACCATCTGTATATAAGATTACCACAACACAGAATCCTTCTACTTAGGGGTCATCAAGGGGTTAGAATCTAATTATCTTGAAATTGTTCGTTTTTCGACATGTATATGATTTGAGATACGATGCAACAGTTTATTAACGTCCATTGTAAAGAAAACAGAACTTTTGTATCATTATTATGAAATCATATAAAATGTGTTTGGATACAAATATTTGATTTGAAATTTCAAATTTCAAATATAAGGATTTCAAATTCTCATAGATACAAATTTATGTAGTTTTCGAATAAGAGATTTAATTGAAATCTAAATTCATACTGAAATTCCTTGCATCCAAACATAGCAATAGGGAAATTGATAGATAATGTTGGCTTGGGCTTACAAGCTTTAATGACAATGTGAATGTTCACACTTCGGAATCTTCGAACAAGTTATAGCTTATTTGCAGTCACTAAAACTGCAAAATATTATAGCAGCAGAAGCTTTAAAATTAAAACCTTAGTTTAAAAAAGAAATTATAAAACTTTCCTTGCACTTTGGAGCCCAACACTCGAAGCTGTGCCATATTTTATCCTAATATTGTAAAATTCAGTTTCATGTTAGTGCTGAAATGGTAATGTTTTGGAATACTTTAATCCTTTACGTTCTTTCTTTTGTTTTGTTTTGTTCAATTTTTTGTTTTTTATTATCCAATATGAACTGAAATTTTTTAAAATAAACATTAGGCCCTTCTTTTTTTGTTAATCAACCCTAATAAAAAAACATATTCCACGTTAAGAAATACGAGCCCATGAACTTTCTGATTACAACAACAACAATAATAGTTATAGTAATTTTTCAAAGAGTAAATTTTTTAAAACACCTATAAAATTTATTGTATATTTACATGTTGACCCTATTAATTTCAAAATTAGTATTTTTTATTTCTAAAATATTATTAATGAAAAGTACATGAAGAATCTTATCTGCTGGAAGGCTGTGAAGAGAAGCCCTCCAGCATAAAAATGCTCGGCTATAAGGGAGATAATGTCTCCAGAGGTCCCGTCCCCAAGCTACTTTGGGACTGAGAGGACAATGAAAAATAGAAGCCCACTTAACAGTAAACGCTCCATTAGGAGAAAATCTCCAGACAAATTGATCTTGAGGCGTTGCCAAAAGTAAAGCATTATTAAGATCAGTCATAATTTCTGGAGAAGGGCTACAAATATTATATGAGAGGTGCTAAGTCCCATAGTTATTAAAGCCCCAAGACGCATCAAGGCGCAAAGGGGTTCTGGAGCCTAGGCGCAGGCGCGCGAGCCTTTTCGAAGTGAGGCGCAAAAAAAAAATTATAAATCTAAAATAAAATGCATCCATAAATGACAAACATATACTTAGCATATTTTCTAGTCCATAATAAACACTAAAAAAAAAAAACAAGTTCAAGAAATATGAAAATCATAACCATAGACTTATTATTCTACTAAATAAGTTATAATTCCTAAAGCTTGTTCCATTAAATGACTACTCATCATCATCAAGCTTAACATAGTCACCCTCATCCTC